>JAIPRM010000117.1:60358-83664 GCA_025469315.1 Stegophylla sp. TES_Ste_2020 | reverse complement strand
AAAGAAAAAAAAAATGATTATACATTTTTATTATTTCTTACAGTCAGAACACCTATTTTTTGAACGGGGGGGGGCAATTGCCCCTAGTGCCCTCCCCTTGTATCCGCCACTGGGAAGGCTAGCGTTAAGTTGGCCCCCCGATTTAAAATAGCTGTGCTAGCTCAACTTTGTCTGCGCTAGGAATAATAGTGATTGCGTTAGGCTGCGCTAGGTGTGCGTAAATAGTTTGTGAAAAAAAAGTTCAAAAAATGTATAGTGGGGGGGGGGCAACTTTACGCACACATTATGATGATAAGGTACAATACTTATATTGAAAACTTAGAATTTTATTTAGTATGCATTAATTTGTTTATTTAATAATATTTAATATTTTATTTTATTTTATAACATATTTTATTTTATTTTATTACATATTTTATTATATTTAAAATTTAGGCGATAAAGAAAAAAATAAAAAATAATGCTTTTTCGCCGTCGGTCCGATGTCATCAATCCACTACAGTGAGAGGTAAACAATAAAACCGTCAAAACGGTGGTGCTGTCCATCTAAGTACAGTGTTTCGGAGTGAATGTTAAAACTTTTACGTTTAGCCTTTAGATTAAAGGTTTTTTTTTAAAATACAACTTCTAAATGGATAAAAATAAAGGTTCGCGGGCCATGGGTTGAACAATCCTGATATAAGGTATAATTTTTATCAAACTTTTTAATACTTTAATTCTTAAACCGTTTATCATCTTAAGGTACAATAAAAAAAGTTCTCAGAAGAAAAAGAAAGTTGAATATTTTTATCTAAATTTGTAATTAGATATTTTTTTTCTTTATCTAGATAATAAAAGATTAAAATTTATTTATTTTTATCTAGATAAAAATTAGTTATCCCGACTCAACACTGACTGTAATGCGGTATTTATTAAATTACGGCATTTCACTTATGCAATAAACTGAACGTTTTCCCGTGTACGTTTGATCACCAGTTATTCGACTGTCGCGGAGTTAATCATAACGCGTACAATCGATACTAAATTATAAGTAGCTTTTACTACGTATATCATGCAATAATTCTCTATATTATTCTCTATAAATTGCCAAATATGCAGTAAAATATGACAATAAAAAATTATTTTCATAATAGGTATGTATAATGTATATGAAAAAAGTGTCTATAAATTTAGTTTTTAAACAATTTCCAAATTATAAAAATTAAGTAAAAGAAAATATTAATTTAAAAGAGGCACACTGTTTTTGTCTTTTTTACTCCTACTGAGACTGACGGACGAATTAACTTTTAATCTGTAATCAACAAACATTTTTTTTGAAAAAAATGCAAAATTTACTTAAATCATTATTACAACGAGCACCGAAAATTGTTTTCAAAATTGAAGCTGCAACTATTGTACACTAAGGGGTGCTTTTGAAAGTAATTTTTTTTTCAATTTTATTTTTCAACGATTAAAAAAATTAAATTAAATTTTTCAGCTCCTCTTTGAAGACTGTGAGCTGAACATGTTATACATCTCGCTTTAGGATACAATGCTTAGGATACATGGTGATTTTTTAAGAGTGCTCACCCCCATTTTTGGCCGTAAAAATGCAAAATTTGGGATTTTTTTTCCGGAATGTTCAAGTTACTATTAAACCAATATTTTTCATGACTCATTTTTTTCATGTCACCTTAAGGATGTTCTGTGGAGATACAAACTTTCTTTTTCAAATGGCTACCCCCTATTTTAATTGCGGAATTATATTCGGGTTATTTTTTTGTGAACTTTGATGTATTGAAATTAAAATTTGAACAAGTAGTTTTTGAATTATTCAAATTTAAATATTAAGGAAAATAGTCACTTGGGCACATATTTTAATTTATTCTTAATAGGTAAATGAGATAATACGACCTGACTAAATAAAATTTTGTAAATGTAAAATTTAATCTCGTACACACGACATGATATCTATGAACATTTTGACTAATTATTTCTGATTAAAGGTTAATTGAGTAGATTTATAATAATTACGAACTACGTACGTAACTAAATATGTGCCCAAGTAACAATTTTCCTTAATATTTCAATTTGAATAATTCAAAAACTACTCATTCAAATTTTAATTTCAATACATCAAAATTCACAGAAAAATAACCAGAATATAATTCCGTAATTAAAATAGGGGTTAGCCACTTGAAAAAAGAAAGTTTGTATCTCCACAGGACACCCTAAGGTGACATGAAAAAAATGAGTTATGGGAAATATTGATTTTATAGTAACTTGAACATTCCCGAAAAAAAATCCCAAATTTTGCATTTTTACGGGCAAAAATGGGGATGAGCACGCTTAAAAAATCACCCTGTATAATTATACATATTTTTATACAATATAATACATTTTTATGAATTTAATACAGTATAATTTAATGATGATGTATAATTTCGTCGTATTAGGTGCTATTAATCACAAATATTAATATATCATGTCGTTTTCTGTTCGGCCATAATAGAGCCTTGTAGTTTTCAAATTATTTTACTACCTATCGCATAATGATTAGGTTTTTCTAACAACTCGGAATATTATTCGATTTTATAATTTTCCAAGACTTTCTAAGTTTTAAGAATAGATAAAGAAATGATAAACTATATTACATATTTATTTTATGGTGATAGGTGAAATTAATAACTACGATTTTTGAGAGACTATTAGTTTTAACACAGACTAAATTATCAACCACTTATTTAATATATTTGAACATCAGTACTTTTCTATTGCATTAGTAATTGATTAAATAATGAATATAATTCACGAATTCCCTACTTTAAGTATAATTATTTACCTAATTTAAATATGAATAATAGATAATAATTTAGAACAGGGGTGGCCAATCACCCATAGTTCGGATTGGATAATTTTATGACCAACAAGATTCATCACACTTTTACACAAGTGCTATTTTAGTACAGAATATTTTCTGTTTTTTTTTTTTTTTTTCTATAAACACTTTATTGTATATAATAAATACTTGTCCAAAAGTTTTAACTAGAAAGTTTTGAATCAGAATTTGCCTCAAAATGATACTTTTGAGAGACAATTTTTTAAAACTTTCAATTGTTAGTCCAAGATTTTAGAAAAATTACCCAAAATTTATCAAAAACGCCTTTAAAACTATTTTTTTTTTTTTTTAGTAATTTTAACAAATTTAAAATTTTTTTAGTAAAATTGTCTTGAGTAAAATAAAGCTCTGCTCAGATTCGTTATAATGAAGAAATTATTTATCGTTTCTTTAAAATTTAACACGTCCATCAAATGTAATATGAACTATAAATAATAATACGTGAAAAAGTAATAACTTATTCATTAGTCAAATCACAAATGAAATGAAGAATATAAAATACATTTTTGAATAAAAGTTTTTAAACAACACACGCATTTATAATTGATGAGTAGGGCTCATAAGTCATAACTTATACCCCTAAAAAATGGTTTTATAAGAGCTATATAGTATAATAATATGCTCTTAAAAATATTAAAACAAACAAAAAAACATATCATGTTATTCCTTCTGTTATTAAAAAAATGTCATAAAAAAAAAAAGAAATTTTTAATTATTATTACCTATTAAAGAAAAATTAAATTATATTACATTGTTTATTGTACTGTGAACGAAACTTTATGGATGCGTCGCTATCTATATGATGTAAATAAATATATAACTTTTACCATAAGAATTAATATAACCATATATAATCATAATTTAACATGAATTAATTATAAAAAATATAAATAATTAATACTACTAATTATTACTTGTTATTAATAAGAAAATATGTTTTAAAGCTATGGAACTGAAAAAGACTCAAAGAAGCAAAATAGCAAATAGCAAAATTCTAAATATGCAAAATTAATGTCGGCAAATTAGAAAAAAAAAGTAAAATAGCACTTTATTTATATGCAAAAATATGTAGTATAAAATTTCGTATTTAGGTTATTAGTTATTTGAAACAAATTTATAACTCAAATAGGTATCTCTAGGATCTTTAAAAAAAATATGCAAATACTACAAGTTATGAACCTTGTTGATGAATTTTTAATTCACACAAAAATGGTGACAAATGACCATTTTGTTCCCCTCAATAGTGATCATACCACAGTAATAGTTGACATTGTTGGCAATCTAGTTTGTTATGCATATTTGCATATTTCATGCGTTCCAATAATAATTATTACGTTATTACACATCTACTCATAGAGATAAAACGGGTCGAGCAATAGACGATTAGAGAACTTTAATTTTTATTTTCATGAAATTTCGTGTAAAACGTTTATTAAAATTCATTTCGAGTAGCAAAACAGTGAAATATAACCTAAAGCAGGAGCGTATTTAGAAATTTCTAATGGGAGGGGCAGAGACAAAAAGTCAGACATACTTCGTACCATGGGTATTTTTCACACCTCGGGCGGGACATGGTAGGTGTATGTTGACTTTTAAAGAAATGGGAAATTATTTCTCCTAAAAAACGATTCACAATGAAGTTTCAGTTTATACAAGACAATTTTACTTAAAAATTATTAAGTTTATTTATTACAAAAAAAAAAAAATAAATTTTTTACTAAAACCAAAAAAAGTGTTCGTATTAATAATTTTCAATCATCAAAATATATATTATATTATCGTCCCTTTTAATTAAAATTTTCAAAAAGTTAAGGTAAAAAAAAAAATAAAGGCATTTTGGTCAAATTTTTGTTGAGTGTTTCGAAAAATGACCTTATATATTATATACCATCTAGAAGTAAATTCTCATTCAAAAAGTTGCCGCTCGAAACTTTAATATAAATTTACCTAAAATAGCATTCTATTTCTTCAATATTTCAATATAATATGTTCAATAATTGCAAATAATTATCACAATTTGCAAAATAGTTAATAATTGATGAAATCATATTCTCTACTATAATGTATTTTTAATATTATTAAAATGAATAAACATGTACGTATTTACATCATTATTCTTTATGGAAAAAGCATATATGCGTCAATGGCACTCAAGAGGTTAATAAATAAAAAAAGGAATAATTACAATTTAATGAGAAAAAAATGTGTTAGAAAAATATCCAAATTATTATTTTTCATTATTTTTCTGAAGAATAATAATAATAATATAATAGTAATGTACACTACATTAGTACCTATTTATTCTCATAATATATAAATAATATTAAAACAAGTACTAAATAGAGCAAAATAAAAACGGTCAAAAGAAAAATTAAAAACACTGCAATTTTAAAATAAACAAAAAGACCGAAATTTAGAGGGTCATGACCCTCCATGACCTCACCTGGATCCACTACTGGTTTAAACATGATAATAAAACTGGTTTGATTGATTAAATTACAGAAAAAAAAAGATAACAAAGATAAATCGATTTAAGATAAAATTTATAACGTTATGTAAAATATAAATATGGGGAGGGCACGGGCCCCTCGTGCCTCTTCCTTAAATACACCCCTGCCCTAAAGACACGTAAAATGGCCTGAAAATTGTAAATTATATGCTCCTAAAATTGAAAAGTGTTTATATGCACTAACAATTATTTTCGTAAAACATAATTTGTGCTCACTCAGCATACAATACCATTGACAGGAAAAACATGCAAATGCACATTTATATCTGAGCCCCAATTATTATAATATTAAGTCACTCGAGAGACACCTTTCATTGTCATCGCGGTGATTAGTAATGCCGCACCAATGTCGGCCGCGACCCAAGCTATTCCCTTTTTTTTTCCAAATACGTCATCGTCATCGGGAAACATTATTTGCGACGACGAACGTGATTTAATACGATTTTTTCGGACATAGTATTATTGTGTATCTTTTATTGCGTCACGTTGAAACTCTGTCTGTTCATTTAAATGTTTAGGAAATTTTTCTTCGAGATCACTAATCTTTTTTTGTTGATTTTTGAAATTATGTTATTCACTATTAGTACGAAAAAATAAACGATGAAAACGTTTTACATTATAATGCGAACACTGAACGTGGGTCAAAAGACCACCTTGATCTCGATTCCTATTTGAGTAGTGTTTACAGAATTGGTTGAAAAAAATAATGATTTCAATAAAAAATTAGAGATATTTGTCCAACTTATCGTGTTTTTAAAATATATAAAAAAAATAACAAGCTCCATTCATGTGCGTGGTTGATGTCCACTTTATGTGTACGGTTTACAGTCACCTACAGTTAGTCTTCGCTTCTATATCCAAGTTTTTTCACATTTTTTCTTGCGCTAAAGTATTTCTTCCATTATTCTCTATCTGTAATTAATTTTTCATAAATTTTCGATTAAAAAAAGATAATTTCCGACATTTTTGAGTAGTTTTTCACAAATTTCGAGAAAACTATTGAGAATTTCGAAAAATGGCCTCTTAAAAGTAACATCAAGAGGTGAATATTATGATTTAAAAACTTGCTCTTCAAAACTTTTGGACAAGTATTTCTATACGAAAACGTGTACAGATAGGAAAGATAAAAAATAATAAAATAAATAAACATTATTGTACAAAACAATAAATTCTTCAGAATCTAAAAAAAAAAAAAAAAATTAAACTGGTTCGAATGAATAGTGATGCTGCGATATTTCGCAATACAACGGACACAACTGTACACGAGGGTGTGACGTCCGTTTAATACGAACCTCTTTAACCATATTATAGATTTGTGTGTTGAATTTTATTGTTGTCGAAATTATGTAATAAAAATACATAATAATTACTAACGAATTCTGTGTTCAGGAGAAGTATTGTGTGTACTTACTACTACTTCGGCCGCTGCATCGCCAATCGTCCAAACCGGTTTCTAGCCAGCGATTATTATTATTATTATTACTCCTATTAGCATAATACTCGTCCGACCGCCGCCGCTGCAACTCACTCGCGTTTCGACTATATTTTGAAGAGCTCACGCATTATGTGTATGATACGTAACGTAACACATTGTTCGTGAGCGAACGGCACACCGGGCGAGTGGAAATCGTTTTGAAAATATGTTATTGTTGAGAAATGTCGACGTTTACTCGTCATTAACGCTGCTGTTCATGCTCGTCGTCGTCGTCGAATCCACAGGTAAAAACGCAGCTGCTAACGTGCGACTTCACGTGTATAGTGTTAATACTTATATATTTTAATGTTCTTTCTTTAACACTTAACCCCGAGGTTGGTTTCACTTCCTCTTACCGTGTTCTTTCCGTATAGCTCAATGGTTCTTAGCCTTTTTCGAATGACGGAACACTTAACACTCTTATGAGATTTTCGCGGAACATGATGATTTTCAATGCGTCTTATAATAATTTGCCAATGACCAGATTAGAATCAACATTTTAGGGAGCTTACATGTTTACCTATTTGTTTAATTTAGCCCTCCTTAATTATGCAATTTCGAGAAATCTGAGGGGCTTTGAATAGATTTTGGAGGGCTAAGGCTCACCTGATTTCTGCCTATGTGTCTTATACTGTTTTATTTTAGATATCAATAAAAATAAAAATTTTAAGTCTATGACACTAAAAATATCGTTCACTTTATGGTTTTTTTTCCCACTGAGTTTCAATTTTTGGCGAAACATTTACCATAAGTTCACGGAACACTTGTGTTCCGCGGAACACCGGTTAAGAACCACTGGTATAGCTGCTGCTCTCGGTCCGGCATCATTAACGACTTTGTCGATTATCCTCGCTCTAGGATTTCGGATTTGTCCTTCGAATATTCAAATAGCTCATCTTCATGTCCAACAATAATAATTAGTCTCTTGTTTCCGCGATCATCTTAACAATTCACCGATTTTAATTAAATCGTTTTTTATATTTTTCGGTTATTCCTCATAATAATATATTATTATTATTATTATTATTATTATTATTATTATTGTGAACTCACCGTTTCAACGTTATTGATTTTATAGATCAACTGCCGAGGAACAGACCAGAAATAGACGCGAAACCGGTACGGTCGACTAGCGATGCCTTTATACTGCTTGATAGATAATGTTATTATGACACGACCTTTGACGATTTTTTAGGGTTTCGAGGTGAAATGCGGCCGAGACACGGAATGCGTTTCGGGACCCGATTACTGTGACGTCAATTCGGCGGCATCGGGAAGCCTACGAAAATGCCGTTTGAATCGCGATTCGTGAGTACCTAATAATACTAATTCATTAATTATGCGCAAAAGAAGTCGTTAGAAATTTAAATACTAAAATCATTCGCATGAAAAAATTAATTTTGAAAATATTACTTTTTTAATAGTAGATATACACGAATTTATTAAGTTCATAATAATTAACGATTTTTAATAGTTTAATATAGAGACGTCGCGTTGGCAAATCCGGTTTTTTTTTTATATGGTTAAAAAGTTAAAAGTTGAATTAAGTTTTTTTGATAACTTTTGACTAACTAATTTTAGAAACGTATGTTAAAAATAAGACGGTTTTTAACGAAGGTATTTTAATTTCAATTTAACTCAGTTATTTTGACGTAATTAAGATTATTTTCAAAATAGTAATTTGCCGTTTATTTTTTTATTTTTTCGAAGAACCGTGTACCTATTATTTTTACCAAAAGGCTAAGTTTCTACGTGAATATCATTAGGATTGTTTTTTTTTTTTTTTTCTAACTATTAACTCAATTTGAACTAATATGGGAAATCAGTCAACTCACCTAGATTTGCTCATCGTATATTTTGAATTAATAAACATTGTTTCTAAAGTATTTAATGGCACAACTAATCGTGTTACTCGTGAATTTTTTCGATATAAAAATACGTATTTCGTTCGTGTTATTAAACAACATTTTACGGTTAAAAAAATTTTGTTATGCGCTTCAGATTTGTAATTGTTATTATTTTTTCAGTAATATTAAAATAAGAATGACGCGTCACTTAAATAATCAATGATTTTGTCAGGCGTCCTTGTTTTCAAGGCACTAAATGCACTTTCGAGTTATTGTTTTATATTTAGTAGTTACGAACATAACAATGCCACGAAGTAAACTATAGTAGCTTATAGATTTTATACGACAAATTATTATGCTGTTTAATATTTTGTAAAAATTCTAGATTTATAGTTTAAAATTTCAATAGGATTTTGATAGAAAAAAACTTTAAACCTATAACTCTAACAATTAATGGGAAAAGTATAAAATTTCAGACATTGATAGAAAATAGTGTAGTAAATATTTCATTAAAACACAATGTTGTTGAGAATTTGAGTTAAAAATTAAAAATTAAATTAGATTTAAAAAAAAAACTGTAATAATGAGAAATTTTTTCTAAAACTTTAGGTACTAAGTGGAGCGAAAATGCTAATATTTTTACAATGATATAGGTGTATATTTTTTCTGCGAAGACTTTCATATGGAAATACTTGTCCATAAGTCTCTTCGGATAGGATATTATTGGTGTAAATTATTTATGTTAATTATACCACAAAAACATTTACGGAATCTTTTGATAAAAGAGAATAAATTGAATGTAATTTAAAAAAAAAAAATAAGGTTTCGATTGAAAAAATCACTTTTTTATCCGAAAATTACTACTTTTATACAAATTTTAACTTTAAATGATACGAGAAAAAAAAGAATGGTGATTTACGATTTACAAAATGTTTCATGGTTCATCAGTTATATACGTAAGTGAGGTAATCTTAAATTTTCAGTTAATAATATCATGAGTTATAAATTTCATTATAACATATTATTATTGATAACAGTTGAAAATCTTTATAATCCTATTACTTTTGGAGTTATGACTAAATTACTAAAATCAATTTCATAAAAATCTCGTTTACTGCTTATTTTTCAGTTTTTACTCAATTTCTTGGAAATTTTTCTATGTTTTTGAAAAGAGTATTGAACATTTTGAAAAATGACTTTTTTAAATATATTACCAGAATGCGATTTTTAATCTAAAAAGTTGCTGCCCATCAAAAATATTAATTAATAACCCCTGTATTATTGTATATTAACTGAAGGTCTGCTCAGAATTGTTTTATTTAAAAAATGATTTATCACTTTTTTTTTAAATTTAACACACCCACCAAGAGTATAACATCCAAGGTATGAAGAATATCCATGGTGCGAAGTATGTTCGGCTTTTTTCTTTTATCCTTTTTTTCTGTAAACACTTCTGTATGGAAATACTTGTCTAAAAGTTTCAACCAGAAATTTTTTGAATCTAAATTTGCCTCTAAATATCTAAATGATACTTTTGAGATGTTATTTTTATAAATTCTCAATATTTTTCTCAAATTTTAGAGAAAACTTCATAAAATTTTACAAAAATGACTTAAAAAACCATTTTTTTTTTCAATCGAAACTTTATGAAAAATTAAATATAGACTGGCAATAATAATATGATAAATATTTTGACGCAAGAATATTTTGAAAGTGTGAAAGAAAAATTTGGAATTTTTTTTCTAACAATTTTTTTCACAGGTTATATGACGAAAAAAGTGAATTTTACAAAATGCTCGCAAAGATCCTTTTGGATCCAAGGTCCAAATCTGTCAAACTGCTAGCTTTTCCGCTCAACTCAGTATCATAAACATGATCAGGTGTAGTGGAGAATAATTCGAGTACAATTTTTTATTTATTTTTTACTTAAAGGTCAAATAGTGTTTGCTGCCCCGTGGCCAAAGTGATTCGGCCGAAAAGAGAGAGTAGGACTGCCAACGATGACGAGGAATCTGACTTGGACAAAGTTCTGGAGAGAGCTGCTCCAAACACCATCAGACCGTTGCCGGAAGAACCGGAATGCGGATTGAACACAAAGTCTATATCGAAAATCAAAGCGGTGCAAAACGCCAAAGCTAGCGATTGGCCGTGGATGGCAGTATTTTTGGAAAAAATAAACTACGGAAATTTCTGCGGTGGTGTACTAGTGAACCGACGATTCGTACTTACTGCGGCTCATTGTTTTAGAAGGTAAATTTAATTAGTTTATTATAGTTAATAATAAAACAAAAACAAAAATAATAATCACAAAAATATAAAGGACGTACTTCACGCCTAGGGTGGGATACTATTGGCGGATGTGTTAAATTTAAATAAAAACGATAAATCATTTCTTCAATAAAACGATTCTGAACAGAGTTTCAACTAATAAACAATAATAATTATCAGTTTTAAAGCTTTAATATTTGACTAGAATAACAAAATTAATTAATTTTTGAGTGAATGTAGATCTTGCATATTATTATACTGATATAGACGCATTAAACCTGAATGTTGAATTAATAATAATTTTGTTACATACCTAAATTATTCACGAAAAACGAAAATTGATTTTTCATCCCTTATTCCACATCCCAATTCACTATTTTGTATTGGCGTTGTAGATATGGATTGTAATTTGTAGATATACTTTATTGTAACATCTTATTAATCGTTACCTATTTGATTTTGTCCATTTTTCAGTTATACCAAACAACAATTTGTCGTTAGACTTGGCGAATACGATTTTACATTGAATAACGAGACGAAATTCACCGACTACAGAGTAACGGATATCAGAGTACATCCGGACTACGAACAATCCACGAATGCCAACGACATAGCCATAGTAAAGTTGAAAGAAATCGTGCATTATAGTTTCTTTGTCCGACCTATTTGTTTGCCAAAAACGAACATGGACGTGTACCGCAAATACGCCATAGTGGCTGGTAAGAATAATAATAGTATTATTTTACGTTTATCCCTGGATATTTATCTTTTTTTTACCCGAGTTTTGAGACGAATCGACATCATAAAAAAATGATAAGTACAAATAATGAAGGTTTATGAGTAATAAATAAAAATAATCAGTGGCAGAACATTTTATCACTACGGACTAAACGTGTTATAAAATAAAACAAATTTATTAAGTTCGCATTTTGGCATAATAAGACAAAGAAAAGCTTATTACTTAATTATCGAATTCATCACAAAAAAGCCGGACATACTTCGCAACATAGTGTACTTCGCACGATGGTGTTATTCGCACGTCGGGTGGGATTCTTTTGACGGGTGTATTGAATTTTGAAGAAACGATAAATCATTTTTTCAATAAAACGATTCTGAACGAAGGAAGTTAATAATATAAAAAATAAATGAGAAACAAAATGTTAGAAAAATATCCAAAAAATTTTTTTCACATTTTCAAAATTTTCTTGCGCTAAAATCTTTCTTACATTATTTTCTATCTATGCTTAAATTTTCATATAGTTCGGATCAACTTAAATAATCAAAAAATTATGGTTTCCGAGTCATTTTTGTCAAATTTTGGGTAGTTTTTTCCAAAAAAAAAAAAATGAAGAATTGAGAAATTCTAAAAATGACCTTTCTAAAGTACCATCTAGAGATTTCAAAAAGTTGCTGATCGCAACTTTTGGACAAGTATTTCCATACGAAAAGTTGTACACAGAAAAAAAAAAAATAACATCATTGTAAAAATACTAGCTTTTTCACTTCGATCAGAATCTAAAATTTTGTTCTTTTGGTGTTTTGCACGTTTTCCCAAAGAATAGTTCCAAATATTCTGTGTACGACGTACGTCATTAAAATAATAAAATAACAATATAAGAGAATTTCTTCCTGGTTAAGAATTAAATGTTTTACGAAAATTTTACTGAAAAAAATAATTGTACAAATTTTATATAAAAATTATCAGTTTCATACAAAGTCTAACTTTAAATGGTTATAAAAACAAAAAATGATTTACGGTTTTCAAGATTTTTTGAATTAGGTATGTTAAATTTTCAGCTAATTATATTAAAAATTAAAAATTTTATTAAATTAAATATTATGAAACTCAAGGCAATTCCAACATTAAAAATAATTATCTATTGTTGATAAAGGGTGACAATTTCAAGTTTCTAGTTCTATTATTTACGAAATTAACAAAATCAATTTTACAGAAATCTCGTTTACGACATATTTTGTGGTTTTTCCTCGTTTTTCGGGAAAATAAAAAGAATTTTGAAAAATTACCACTGTATGTTTCACCTGAGACCCGAATGCATTTCTGATCTAAAATAATATTGTATGAAACTTTTGGAAAAGCGTTTCTGTACGAAATAGTATTTCGATAAAAAGAAAAACAGAAATTAACATTATTGTAAAATCACTGACTTCTTCGGCTTCACTCAGAATCAAAAAATAATCGACTTTGACACCACACCGTGTGGACCTTTGACTTTATTTTGTCACCAATATTATAGGTTGGGGTCAAACGAGTTTCGCGGGTGAACTCAGCAACGTTCTGCTAGAAGTGCCGGTGCCGATTTGGGAGCACGGTCAATGCGTCTCGGCTTTTTCGCAGCCGATTTTCAAAACGAATTTGTGCGCTGCTGCTTACGAAGGGGGCAAGGATTCCTGTTTGGTAAATCATCATTTATACAGCGTGCGTAACGATAACCGTATTATTATTAATATTGTTATTTTTCTACAGGGCGATTCCGGCGGTCCGTTGTTGGTCCAGAGACAAGACGGACGGTGGACCAACGTCGGAGTGGTGTCGTGGGGAGTCAATTGCGCGGAAGCCGGCAGACCCGGCGTTTACACCAAAGTCACGTCATATCTGAAATGGATAGCCGTGAATGCTCAGGACGTCATGTGAACACGGAATCGCTCCTATATATATAAATTTTTTTTTGTTATTTTTGATTTTTATTTACTATCAAACATTTACCAACGCCAATAACACGCTATTATAACTTTGGACGAGTAAAAAATTTACGACTAACACTTTACACGAAATCATTATCCCTCCCCATTTAGAAAAAAAAAAAATCCATTATATGTATATAAATAAGGATTTATTTTATTTCATATATAAATAAACGTCACGGACATTTAATCCGATTTTTATATTTTTAAATCGGAAATTTTAGTTAATTTTAAACCGTTTTACATCTTTCGTTGAGTGCGGTAAAACTTAAGTACTGTGGCCACCTGTTAGGTCTACCTACATGACACGGGCATGATTTATCATGACAATGTTTCTCAACTACTGTGTCACGAGACAGGTCCAACTGTAACGTGAGAATCGTGAGATGTGACACAAATTCAATCACTATTCAATTTGAACGGAATTAAACATATTTTTAATACGTTTAAAATCATTTTAGTGTGGAGCGAAAAAGCCAGTGTTTTTACAATGATGTTTGTTTTTTATTTCTCTTTCTGTAAACACTTTTTCGTTTAGTTAAATTTACCCAAGAGTTTTGCCAAGCAGCTGGTTTAAACAGAATTTTAAGGTGGTAACTTTTCGAAATTCTCAATAGTTTTCCAAAATTTGGGGGAAAACTACCCAAAGTTTGACAAAAAAATCCTTTAAAACTTTTTATTTTTTTAATTAAATTTTATAAATATTAGGTATACTCCACTCGTATTCTTCGATACTCTTAGTGGGTATGTTGAATTTTAAATAAACGATAAATCATTTCTCACTAAAGTGACTCACAGTAGAGCTCCAGTTTACCTATATAAGACAATTTTACTTAAAAAATGATAAAGTTTATTATATATATATATATAACTATATTATATTAAGGATTTCAGAAAATAAACGCCCAAAAGTATCTAATTGAGGCAAATTCTGATTCAAAAAATTTCTGGTTGAAACTTTTGAACAAGTATTTCAAAACACAAATATATACACATGAAAAAATAAATAAACATCATTGTAATTACAATAGCTTCACACTTCCTTTAAATATCTAAAATTCTAAAAAAAAAAAAAATAATAATAATAATTTTCACATATAACATTTTTTTTTCCACAAAATATTGTTCATATTATTGCCTACATATATTTTATTTTTCATAATGTTGTGATTATAAAGAAATAGGTTTCATAATAAGGTATTTTTTTCAAATTTTGGTTGAATTTCTCCCAATTTTTGAAAAACAAATGAGAATTTTGAAAATTTACTTTTTTTTGTACTATCTAGAGTTAAATTCTGATTAAAGAAGTTGCTTGTCGGAAATGTTAGACAAGTATTTCTGTACGAAAAAGTGTATAAAGAAAAAAATAAAATAAAAATGAACATCATTGTAAAAATTCTTGCTTTACTCAGAATCTAAAAATTTTAAGTAGATCGACAATAATGTGAAGAATATTTTGGTGAAAGAAAATTTTGAATATGTGAGTAATTTTTTTTTCTGAACAATTACCTCAGCATAAATTATTTATTCCTGTTATCTTTTTTTTTATATAAAACTCAAAAACTTATTGTTATTTGAAGCTGTGCTCAGAGTCGTTTTGTCGAAGAAATGATTTATCGTTCTCTTAAAATGTAAAATACCAACAAGAATATCCCATTCAAAATGTGAAGAATATTCACTGTGCGAATTATGTTCGGTTTTTAGATTCTGTGTGGAGCAAAAAAGCTAGTATTTTTATAATAATTTATTTTATAATAATCTATTTTTTCCTGTATACAAGTTTTTGTATAGAAATATTTGTCTAAAAGTTTCAATCAGTAACTTTTTGAATCATTGTACTAGCTGATCAAAGTTCAGTCGTCCCAAGTATAAAAATCAAACTTATAAATATACAAGTTTTTTCCAGCTATTTGAATAGATTATTATTTATTTATTAGATTACTATTACTATTATAAGATTACTTATTTGTTCCGTTCTTTTATATTATACATAATATTTTGTGAACATTACGTATATTTTATAAATTATTTGGTTTATTACTAAGTTATGTGTCGTAAATAAAATTATTTATATTTATATTATTATTTAATATTTATAGTACAAAATACCTGAACATTAATGAATAAAATATCTAAGATTTTCCATTTATATGCATCAATTGATTGAACACATTGCTTCAATATTTACAATGTATATTTTATCCATTATATAATATTGCTATATTGCTTGATTATTTTTTATAAATGAGAATGCAGATAAGCGATTTTCATCAACTAGAAATCGAAAAAAAAATTATTTTTAATTCTTAGATTAACTCTTAACATAAATTGTGTGTATTTACTTGTATTTGACAAAAAAAAAAAAAAAAAAATGAAAGTATAAAACAAGCAGTGCCTATATTGAAAAAAAAAAATAGAATAGAAACGCATAAATCTAAAAAAAAAATAGCGTCCCCGAAAATTGTAATGTCTCAAATAGATATCCTTGGGGAGCTTTTTGAAAAATGAGTAGGAGTACTCTAAAATATTTAAAAAAATACTAGAAGTACTTCATCCCCTTATGTTCACCCCTCAATTCGAGCACTGAAAACAAGGATCAAAATTTTACTAAAACGGATTGATAAAATTGACTAAAAGGATTGATAAACTTGATCAAAGGTGAATTTGGATAACACAATTTTAAATTTTGTACTACACATTTCACTTTCCATATTTCACGAAGTGTGTTGTATGACACTCAATTTTAGGAACTGGCATATGTACCTAAGTACAGTGGTGGCGCGATCGAGGTTTTTTGGAACAAATGTCCCAGAAAATAAATTGGTGAGGGGGCGGGGGTATTGGGCAGGGGTCAATAAGTTGTCACTAAATTATTTTGAATGGATGAATTTTAGGACGCAAGTCGCCAGTTATTTGAATTAATTAAGAATATAGGATGATTCTTACTTCAGTTACCTACATTAATATTAATTTAAGATAGATTAAGTTAGGATATTCCAATTTATTTACAATTAGGAATTTAATAGATTGAAAAAATATTTAATGATGTGCCCAATATTAAAATATTATTATACTTTTTGACCTATGAATATTATAATATATTAATATTAATATTAATTTATATTAAATTTTAGGCAAGTTATGACTATTATAAATTATAATTTTTAATGTTGATTCAATGGAATCTAAATCTTATATTGGATAAATTAATATTTGGATATCATAAAACCTATCCACTACGGTTTATTCGCTGTTGTATCCCAACAGTTAAGTTGCTGCAGTGACTACACAACCATAGCTGCAGTCTTCATAAAATTTTAAGAATATTTTGAAAATTAATACCAAAAAAAGTTTTCCTTGCAATGTGTGATCTTACCTTGCAGATTTGATTCAACATATATTGGCGAAAAAGCTTCTTCTACTCTTACCTAAGTAAAAAATTAATACCTCTCGTAGTTTATTAACTGCATCTCATATTTCAGATTTGATGTTATTATCTACAACAGATTAATCACCAGATACTGAAAAATTATTGGGTAACAAGTCCCTTTTCATAGGACTAATTGATGCTTTTTTAATATTATTAAGAATTAAAATATATGAAATTTAAAATGTTATTTTATTTATATACCTATATAAATTTTAAGTATCTATGTATAGAACTATAGAATATAAAATTATAGATGAAATACTTGTATAAATGTAAGCAAGTCTTGTTCATAACATAGCTTGCTAGCTAAAAATGTCTTTGATCTTTTAAGATACCTAACCTTTTAAGATTAAAGTTACCTTTTTAAGATTTGTCATAAATTATTTTTCAAAAGTAAAATACTGTCTTACATGAATTATCCATTCCCGGAATCGTAATTCTTATTCCCGTATTGATCATAGATTAGATTTTAAAAATAATTTTTTTTATTTCATTAATACAATTTAAGTGTAGTCGATTTTAAAACGAACGCTCACTGCATAACTTACTGAATTTATTGCGGAAAGTAGAAAACTATGTATTATATATTATTTTATGATGAAATATGTAAAAATATGTCAAACGAAAGTAAGTGTATTATATAACGAATCGTTTGAAAGACATTTTACAATTTTATTGTCAGAGTGGGTAATTTATACTTAATAAAAAATATATACTATCATAATATCAATCTCGGTTAAAAATGAATGTTAAAAAAAAAATCAAAATTATTTCAATTTTTCCTGTTGACATACATTCGGATATTCGGCAGCGAATTCGACATAGTAATATAAGATGTAGTAGAATTTTATTTACATAAAAAAAGTTTTTAATAGGGCAGTTGATTTATTAATTTTAAAATTGACGTTATAAAGGATACCGAAACAATCGATTATATTGGTATACAAAAAGCCGGACATACTTCGCACGATGGGTGGGATTCTCTTGACGGGTGTATTTAATTTTAAAGAACCGATGCATCATTTCTTCAATAAAACAATTCTAAACGAGGGATGTTAATAACAAAAAAAATAAATGAAAAAAAAAATAAAAAATGTTAGAATAATGTCCAAATTTTTTTTTTTCACATTTTCAAAATTTTCTTGCGCCAAAATCTTTCTTATATGATTTTCTATCTATGTATAAATTTTCATAAAATTTAGATCAAAAAATGATGGTGTCTGAGTCGTTTTTTTAAAATTTTGGGTAGTTTTTTCCAAAAAAAAAAATTGAAGAATTGAGAAATTCAAAAAATGACCTTTTTGAAGTATAATCTAGAGAAAAATCAAGTTTCAAAAGTTATTGATCGAATTTTTTGAACTAGTATTTCTATACGAAAAGTTGTACACAGAAAAAAAAAGAAAAAAATAAACATCATTGTAAGAACACTAGCTTCTTCACTTCGTTCAGAATCTAAAAAATATTTTATTGTGTTCGAATAAAACATTTCCAGCGTGTGCATAACTATAAAAAAAAATTGTATTTCGATTTTATAACCAGAATAAGATCTCTGTATACATTACATCATAACTCGAAAACGTTTTTATAACGCTATAATTGTCAAAAAAACCATTGAAATTGATAGTAAACGCTAATTTTAAAATATCACTAAACAAATCAGAACAATAAACGAAAATGTATTAAAAAACAAAACAAAACTAGAACCGAAACGATTAAAATAAATAATCGTAAAACGAAACATATGTGAAAACGAAAAAAGATGTGAATCAAAATGCAATAATAAAATATTATTATTTTTATAATTTTAGATTCTGAACAAAGTGAAGAAGCTAGAGTTTTTACAATGATGTTTATTTTTTTTCTATGAATACTTTTTCGTACGGATCTACTTTTCCAAAAGTTTCGATCAGCAACTTTTTGAAACCGGATTTGTCTCTAGTTGGTATTTTAAAGAGGTCATTTTTTGAATTTCTTAACTTTTGAATTTTTTTTTTTTTTGGAAAAAGTACCCAAAATTTGACAAAAAAGATTCAGAAACCATCATTTTTTTATCTAAACTTAATGAAAATTTAAACATAGGTAGACATTAATACGAGAAACATTTTAGCTTAAGAACATTTTGAAAACGAGAAAAAAAATGTTGAATATTTTTTAAAATTTTTTTCTCATTTAATTTTTTTTCTTTATATATTAGATAAAAAAAAAAAGCTAAAGTAAAGTAAAGTATATACAAGAAAGCCAGACATACTTCATACCACGGATATTCTTCGCTCGAAAATTTTTCCCTGAATAACTGAAGAGATTAAATATTATTTGGTATTTGATTTTTTTAAATGTAAGCTCAAAAAGAATAAAAATTTTAAAAAAAACAAAATTCATAAATAATAGAAGAAGGATTAATAATACATATTATAATATATAATAGAATACAATTTTTAAATATTTTGAGTTTTTACAGTAAAATTAATGTTTTATAAGAGATTATTTTAACATTTTTGCATATTTTTAGAACATTAAATGCATGCATATTTTAAGGATTTTTAGAGCTATAAGTTCCTAGCCCTAGTCATTTCCAAAAAACGTTAAACGCAAAAATTGAATAACGTTAAAATTTCCATAAGAATGATAAATGTAAAATAACGTTTCAGTTTTTAATAAAGATTTGCTGATAAGCAGTATACCTACAATGAATAACTTATAAACTGCAATAATGTTGAATCGAATTTTTTTTTTGATCATTCGAACTCTGCATAAAATTTAAAACATAAAAATAAAATTATTATGTTCTTCGCATAACATTGAACTGGTCTAAGCGATTTCAAAATCAGTTGTTTGTGATGTTAACTCGTTATGGACAAATTCGAGAATGTTGAGACGCACTTACAAGTATTTTTTTTTTTTTTTAACAAGAAGTACATGTACTGACGGTCCCGGTACCATCTGCCAAGTATAATATCCAAACCGGATTATAGGTGGATTACACGATTATCATAAAACTACTCCCACATTAGCACTATACGAATCATAAAACGATATAGTTTGATATTTTCCTGTAAAAACGCTCATTACGTCTCGTGCGACGGGACGCGTTGTAACACCAAACGTGATTATTTTTGTTTCGACGTGTTATAGTTTTAAATATTATTTTTACCCTCGTAGAAAAACTAATATGGACTCATCATTGTCCCTGTACGTACTGCTGCTCGTACTTGTCATTGTCGGTCACCATGAAAGTGCAGGTAAACACTAAACGTACAGAATTGAGGGGGGGGGGGCACGATTTCGAATCTTTTGAATTTTTTAAAAATCGATTTAAATATAATTTTGACTTTTATGAGAGTTTTTAATATTAAAATATCCTTTGAGTCTTTGTAAACTTTTGAGCCGCGCTTAAAGGGATGCGAGATGTCGGTATGGACCGAACGCCACAATAACGGGGTGCCAAAACCCATTCCATATTCTATATGTATAATAAAGGTCAAATTAGACTTCAAAATTTCTGAATTATAATATTGATTTTTGAACATTTGGGCCTATTTCTCAGCCTAGTTTTATATTTATTACTAATTATTAACTATATATAAACCTAACCTAACCCTATAATTATTGCATTAAAGACTAGAACATTGACATCCAATTAAAAATGTTTACAATAATTAATTTAATGAAAATAATATGTAAATTACACAAAATCCAATTGATTAAAATGACCTAAAAATATCCGTATTTTAGATCCTTATTTAAATTATTTTTTTTTAATTTATAGCATAAACACTTGATAGTTGTTCAGTTTTTAAAAATTTTGGATTTTAAAACCATTAATTATAAAGAACTTAGATTTGGATTTTCATAATTCTTTTTAAAAGATTTAAATTCAGGATTTCGAAAACTTTTTGTGTGAATGAGCGATGGATTTTGGTATAGTGAATCACTTGTTCAAGGAATTAGACTAGCTCTACTAAAGTTCGTGTGATTTCATCACGACATTATTTAATTATGTTTTTAAAAGCGATTTCTGGCCATTAATCGTTTATGAATAATTCTCCGTTGTCGTTAATGTTTGCAGGTCAATTCTCGTCGATCAGCCCGGACGTAGACGCGAGATCGGTACGATTGACGAGCAACGTCGTTATTGGAAAACATTATTTTATAATCCATAACGGTCTTTGATGATTTTTAGGTCTCCGAGGTTAGTTGCGGCCGAAACACGGAATGCGTTTCGGGACCCGAATACTGCGACGTCAATTCGGCGGGGTCGAGAAACCTACAAAAATGCCGTTTGAATGGCGATTCGTCGTGAGTACTACTATACGTTTTGTCTTTTATATTAAAATCCAAAGTATATTTCGAATAAGGGTAGCCAGATTTCAAAATTCAAAATACGGGACAAAAAAAAAAAAAAAAATGAATTATGTCTATTTCCCCTTACCCCCAAACAACTGATCCTTTTAGATTCTAAACGAAGTGAAGAAGCTTTTATGTTTTTACAATGATATTTATTTTTTTTTCTTCCTCTGTAAACACTTTTTCGCATAGAAATACGTCATTTTTCAAATTTCTCAATACTTTTTTCAAAAGCACGGAAAATCTGACAAAAAACGGCAAAATATGTTATTACCGGAATATCTGTAAAATTAAAAATTGCTTTTTTACATAACTTCTAAAAAACGCAGCTATAGACTTAAAACTCACAACAACTACTAAAAATGATCACGAGAACATCTTATAAAAATTTCAAAAACATGTGATCAATTTTGAGTTAAGTACAGGATTTTGAAAATTTTGGAAATTTCTCAGTTTTTGTTAGTTTTTATGTAATAAAATTTTTGATTTTTGATATTAAGACTTGAAATTTTAATATGATCTCACTGACTTATGTCTAATTAACCTGAAAAAATCTCGAAAATTGTTAGTCAAATTTTTTCTCTATAACCATTTGAGGTTAACATTTCGGTAAAATTCGTTAGTTTTACCTAAAATTTCACACTTTATCGTATATAAAAGAAAATTGGCCAAACCGATTATTTTGAAATTTGGAACCTAAATAGAGAATATAAATATTAAAATTAAATTAAAAACCATTCTTCTTCGCATTTTATAATATCATTTTTGGCATTTTATATTGCATTTTTTGCATTTTAAGTGCATATTTCTTTGCTTTTTTTAGACATTTTTAATGCATTTTTTAAGGTTTTTTAGTGCATTAAATTCACAGCCCTAGTTATCACAGATTACACGTTTTGCTATGTATATTTTACGCCCACAGATATATACAATATTATACATACATACCAGTGGTTACGCTGAATTCGGCAACGCAAACACACAAACACACAATATTCGGGTACTCAACGTTACAACTCGACTCGACTCGAAAAAATTTATATAAAATACACTACTCACCCAACACTATTAAATAAGATTAGTTTTTTTTAATCGTGACTGACTAGATGCGCCACGATATAAATCAGTAAAAATTATATTACAGTGAATAAATGTTGATTCACGATAATTATAGCCGCTTAATTTTATTTCGTTTTATTATTATGCTTATATATTATTGTAATTTCAAATTATTTATGGAGTATTCATTTAGTGTATGTGAATATATGAAAATCAATTTTCGTAAGTGTTGCATGTAACAAAATATTATATAGACTTTAGTTCAACATTTAAGATCAATTTTTCAAAACTAATAATTAATATTATGTATTAGTTAAAGCTCCGTTCAGAATCGTTTTATTTGTAGAAATAATTTATCGTTTCTTTAAAATTCATTACACCCGTCAAAAGTATCCCACCCGACGTGCGAAGAACACTCCGACGAGCGAAATACACACTTTTTTAAATAAAAATGTTCATTCATTAAAAAAAGCATTATAATTTTGTGATATCTATTACTTGGATATGGACCAAAACAAAAGCTACATTTAATGGTCCGTATACCAATTTTGCTCATCACAATTTACGGATAGTATATCAATTGCACCTTCTTTTCATAATTTTACCACCAGGAATGAAAAAAAATTGAATTTCAATTCAGCCAATGAATTTAAATATTGTTAAATTCAGTACCGTAATATGGGGTTACTTTGATAATTTTTCTTTGTTTTTTTCGTTTATTTATTTTTTAACTATTTAAATGATAAATTAATGTTAATTTTTTTTATTTGTTCACCTCAGGTTTGTAATATTCT
>JAIPRM010000117.1:22775-60258 GCA_025469315.1 Stegophylla sp. TES_Ste_2020 | reverse complement strand
TGCTTCTCAGAGCTTATTTGAAAAATAACAGAAAACAAATGAACACTGATAATAATTTATTATCGATAAAAGATAATGGGTTTCTGATAAGTTGCACTAGCCGTCAAAACACTAAAAACGACAATTTTATAAACGTTATCAACGATTTGTACCACTATTTAAAAAAAATAATCTAAATGATCAAAATAATCCCACGTAATCAATGTAACCCCATATTACGGTATTCATATCGTTAAAAACAATATTTCATCAAATTCTACATTTTCGTCCAATACTGCAGTTATCGAATTTCATAAGTTGGAACTTACAATTAACTACCTACATATGAAACTTTACACGCTTCATTTTCAAAAACTTTTATTCTTCAAATTATTCACGTTCATATTTTTGTCTTGGTAAAATTTATTATAGAAATACAGATCAACACTATTTCAATTAACAGTACCGAACAAATTAAATATACATCAAATCGTATATATTACAGAAAAGATTAGTCATCGAATCTATTGTTAATAAAATAAAAATCCTGCCATATTAACCGAAAATAATTTTATTTAATTACTTTGTTATTATTGTTGTAAAATATAACTCCATATAATTTGTACACTTTGGACAATCCCTTTTTTTTATTTTACAGTAGGTATCTAAAGCAAGCATATCAAAAAATAAAAATAAAATGTATTCTTACCATTTAACATTTTTATGAATAAAAGTAAAACGATTATTTATTTATATATCTCTCATATGAATAAAAATAATGCATTATAAAAAACCTGTTTCATTATTTTTATTTTACCAATAAATTAAAATAAATTTTATAGAAAAATTCTTAAATTCACTGATTTTAGAATTATTTAAATATACGTAATATGCATTATAATACATATTATTATTTATTATATCCACAGTAAGTGTAATGTATTTATATATATATATGTATAATAAATTAAGATTTCTATGAAGCGCAAATAGTCTATTAAACTTAAAAAATCGAGCACAATTATTGGTCTTTCGAGCATAGATCCAAGTTTATTTCGAACGCGATTATTATGCAAAAATGTAATTTTAAGCGCAATTAGTAAACTCCAGATAAATTTTAGTTTTTGGTCGTTTAGGGTATAATTCCGGTAGAGAATTTGATCAGAGACTTTTTACAATGTAATTTTTCTCTATTTTTGATATTTTTTTCAAGATCTTTGAAAACTAACAATTTTTGGAAAGATGTAAAATGCCTTAAACAGATTTTAGTTATTTAGACGTAATTCCACAAATAACAGTACTAAAAGCTTGAAATTTTCGAAAATTTCATCAGTTGTGTATTACAGTATGGATAAAATTTTGACAACAATTTTGATCCTCGTTGAAATAAAAATAGAAATTTATAAATATCTTTGATTTTTCAAATTTAAATTTAAATTCTTGGTACCGTGATCTGAAAAAGAAACTTATTCATATAATAATATGTATAACTTACTATAATATAATATGATTAACGGTTCAAAAAAAGAAATCCCAAAAATCATATGTGATTGTATTTTTATAAAAATTCGGTGTTAGATTTTAGATTCTGTACGGACCTTAATCTAAAATCAAAATTAATAAATTGTAGACAATGTTATCAATACAAATTACAATGTACATTTCTGAGAATTTATTAATAGCTTCTAAAAACTAAATTAAATTCCTGATCTACAGAAGGACTTAACGAGACTTTTGAAAAATGCATTTAAAAAAAAAGAAGCACGAAACGTTTTAAAAACACATTCAGTGATTCAGTAGATACTCAATGATTCGCCCAGAGTCGAAAACCACGTCTAACGACAGTTAAATACAACTTTATATTTACACTTTTTAATAATGTTTTGTGATTTACTTGTTTAAATTATATTTTGATTTATTTCCATACGAACAGGTACATGTTTAATATTCTTTATGGTTTCCAATGTATTTACATACTTACTTGTTAGTGAGGTATCCAGAAAGAGATTGAGGGGGGGAACTTTGGATCAATGGATTACGTGAATATTATGTGAGCGGTTGTCCTCCTCACCTAATTTTGGCCCCTTATAGTTATTAAAACCGCTTATTTCAAAACATGAAATATAATATTTTATACATAAATCAACGTAAATTAATCGTTAAACTCGTATAGAACTGCCAATATTCAAAAATGCATAATAAACATAATAATAGGAAATTCCGCGATAACATAAGCACACTGTTTAATTTCGGTCAACAAGTGAGATTGTACATGACTTGTGCGGAATCCGGTTTAGCTGCACTGGAGCTAAAACGTCTAAAATTCCTCATATTATTATCCTCAACTGAGTTTCGTCGTGTGTCGAAAGAGTGTTCACATAATTGTTTTCAAGAGGGGGACAACGTAAGATAAATATTAATAGTTTTTTTTTTTTTTTTCTAGGTAAATTTAGTTTTTACATATTTATAAGTTGGTGGCACAATATTCAACATATTGAATTACACCTAAAATTCAGAGAGTGCTAAACATTTTTAGAACTCATTGATCTTACGGGTTCCACCCCCTGACCCCTAAAAATTCTCATCCCAAACCCCCCTTAGTACTCTAATAAGAAATCAGGAATTTATAAGAACCGTTCTTCATTTGAGTTCTTTTTTTCACTATTATATATTACATTATATTATTTACTTTGATTATTTACGAAAATTTCGATTTTTTAAGACAATTTGTTTTGTAATTACGATTAAATATAACTAAAATCGTTAGATGATAATATAGTTTTAGCTTATTTTATTGTTTTAACTATAATTTTTGGCTCCTTGCACTCAAAAAAAGTATTGAGGATTTTGAAAAATTACTTATCTCGAGTGTCAAAGAGAAGATATTTCTAATCTACAAAGATGCTGGACGAATTTCACTCCCGAAAAATAAAGAAAACAAAAAAATGTCCATTCCCCGTATTCCGTAATCTATTATAACCACCAATAATCACAGCCTTCAATTTATTGTTTGTCGTTTTGGAGAAAAGGTGGAATCTTTTCTTAGTCCAATCGTAGCCTGCCATTATCAATATTCAGACTTACATAGATAAATTTATCCAAACAATAATATAATTTTACTATACAATGATATTCCGCCTTATCAGCATAAATTATTTTTAGTCAAGTATCCAAATTTTAATATTAGCAAAAAAAAAAGTCACTTATCTAAATAAATTTCATAAATATCATTTTTTTCAATTTTATTTAAATCAACTAGAAATCATTTTCGGTTGTGAAAACACTGAAATAGTAATTAATAAGATAAAACTAAAATTATAATTAATATATTATAATTTCTATTGATTTGTCAAAATAAGTAATTAATTGATTACAAATGATAGAATAATTCTTGAAAAATTACTAAATAAGTAGGTACCTTATAAGAAAAAAAAAACTGATACATTTTGTACCATAGATATTCTCCACACCTCATATATAGGATATTAAATTTGGTGTACTGAAATGTATTGAAAAGATTCAGAGCAAAACTTAAGGAAATATACTAGTATTTCGAAGAGTTAACGGGAAGGGGAAGTGTGACTTGAAAAAATGTTCTGTAGCCAAACTATTAGATATATAAGTTTTTTATATATGTTTATTAGTTTCCAAAAGTTTGTAGTATTTGTACAGATACATTATTTCAAATATGCGATGAAACTTGGAATTTTCAATAGTAAATTCACAAATAAGTAATTTACTACTCAAGTAAAAAATTATCATATTTTTTTGAAAATGTTATTAAGTTATTCTGATGGTCGGTAAAATATCTAGTCCATAGTACTATTTTTAGAGCATTATTATTTATCACCCCTACACTAAATAATTAAAATCAACTTCATAATTTAACATATTTACCATTCATAGTTAAATTTTCGGTAGTGTTGTTTAAAAAATGTTTGGAAAAACTACCACTGAGAATTTCAAAATATTTACCCGTTCTAAATTCGATTTCGACCTGCTTATGAATATATAGTATATGTACTTTTTGAATACAAATATTTAGTAGGATTTCGAGGTTGAATATTATAATCCATAGAGTAATATTTTAGAGATATCCTTTATACAATAACAATTGCTAATGTGATCATTTAAAAAAGTAAATATCAATATTGTACCTACATTTAGATTTGTTCTTAACTAAATTAGAATGGTATATGCCCCATTAAAAACTATTTTAATAATTGTTACTGTACAGCTGATATTGTCATAATGGTATTTCCCACTTTCACACTGCTACCTAAGGGACAGTACTTATAGAAAAGTGAAATTGGATTATAATTTAATGATTCTCGGTTACACTGGACAGGAAACGGCGTCTCTGTATCACTCTATGGCATAGAGCAGCGGTCCCTACTACGCGGCCCTTTAACAAATTTAGTTACAAACTAAAATTAAATTGTTCATTCTAAATTCCAAAATTCTATAAACGTTGAATAAAATGGACGTCGCTTTTAATCTTATCTTATTATTTTTATTTATTTTATCTTCCTATTTTCAACTTGTATTGAATGGGAGATACGCACTTGTCCGAAAATGATAAGAATCCAAGGTATGATAATCACCACCACGATTGTAAATAGAATCTCAACCACGGTCTAAAATTGAAAATGTATACTACCAACCGTTGACACCGAAAATCGTTTCGTCTGGTTTGTTTGGTCGATGGGGTATGCGTGTGCGTCTACTCCCTGTACCTCAGGTCTCAGGTTCCATTCTGTTTTCCGCCACCTGCTTTTAGATTCTGAACAGCTTATGTTTTTACAATGATGTTTATTTTTTTTTTCTCTCTTTCTGGAAACTCTTTTTCGTATAGAAATACTTGTGCACAAGTTTCGATCAGTATCTCTGTAGAACCGTACCCAGATGGTACTTTAAAGAAGTCGTTTTTCCAATTTCTCAATACTTTTTCCAAAAATGGGGAAAAATTGTCAAAAAATTGACCAAAAAACGGCAAAATATGTAATTACCGAGATAGCTGGAGACTTGAAATTTTCACCAACCGATAAAAATAGTTACGAGAATATTTCATAAAAATTTCAAAAAGATTTGATCGATTTTAAGTTAAGTACAGCATTTTGAAAATTTCGGAAAATTCTCATTTTTTGTTAGTTTTTGTGTGATAAAATTTTTGATTTTTGATATTAAGACTTGAAAATGTAATATGATCTCACTGACATATATGTCTGATTGACTTGAAAAAATTTCAAAAATCGTTTGTCAACTTTTTTTTTATACTCGTTTGAAGTTAGAATTTCGACGAAATTCGTTAGTTTTACCTAAAATTACGCACTTTGACGTACATAAAAGAAAAATTGGCCAAACCGATTGTTTTGAAATTTGGTGCCTAGAAAGAGAATTTCATTGCGAATGTTTTGGTGCAATAAAATTTCTTACGGAACATTGTTCCGATCTCGATCAAAAGTAATGCGTGCAAAAATAGTAATAAACAAAAGTATATAAAAATATTTAAAGGTAGTGGTCAACCGATATATTTAAGCGACTAAAACCAAATTACGATATATTTGCTCCTTAATGGTATTGTTTGAAAAAAACAAATATAATATAAATAGGTACATTACTAATTTAATGCATTAAAAATACGGAAATTTTGAAAAATTCTTAGAACCAATGGCAATATGTGCAAAATTTCAATCGATACATTGCAATTTCCAATAGCGAAACACAAAACAAATACTATGCTACTCGATACAAGAAAAATTTACAAATCATAAATATGTTTTTGAGAATAATAATAATTATTATAGTGACGAAAACGTTATGTAAAAGTTATTAGAAAATTTTTTTTTTTTTCGTATTCAGCCCAAAAATATAGGTATTTATGTTAAAACAGAATTATTCTTTGACATTTATTCTAATCTCGACATTTTAAATTAAATTTTTATGTTATCTTTCATTTTTCAAATTTTAATGAGAATTGACACTAGATACTGTCTAATTATGACACTTCACCACTAGAAACAATTTTAATAAAATAAATTCTAAATGTTATCAGTTTGTCAAAACTGTAAACTATCAATTATAACAAGTGTAAACTATACGTTTGTACTCTGAATGGCGAAAAAAATTAAAAACGATTAGTTTGTTTTGTTAGAATACAATGATATTATAATATGATGCTATTACTATCTTACTTTACGTCCACGATACTTTATTGGAAATAATAAAACAATATAAAAATTCAAAAAATATTTTCACCTAAATTATTACACAATGCGTAACGCGATAATACGTGGCTCCTAACACGGCCTCACGCGATGCATTAAAATGTATATTATGATAGTATGAATAATTAAAAGTACAATATATCGAATATTTTGGAATACTGTAATTGTCATTCTCATGTTATTATAAACCACAAATTAATAAAATGAGTGAATCGAAAGAAATGTAAGTCATCTCAATTTTTCTTGGGGAGAGGAGTAGGTTAGGTTAGTAAAATAAATACCCCCATCCCCCGCAGTTTGTAAGAAATGTAAGTCTATTGACTCGCCTATTAAATCGAATATAATATTCTATTCTTTTTTTTTTTTTTCAAGATCAAATAACGTTTGTTGCCCTCTGGCCAAAGTCATTCATTCAAAGAGATTGAGAAGAACAGCCGACGACGACGACGTGTCAGACTACGACAAATTGTTACCGGAATCCGTCAAACTGCTGCCGGAAGAACCGGAATGCGGACTGAGCACTAAATCCGAAGGGAGCACGTCCGATCCCAGAGATTGGCCGTGGATGGCGGTGTTGTTGGAGAAAAAAAACTGGCAAAATTTCTGTGGCGGTGTACTGTTGAACCAACGATTCGTGTTGACCGCGGCACATTGTTTCCAAGTGTATTGATTGAATTTATAATAATAATAATTATTAAAAAAAAAAATAGAGAGTGCAAAACTTCCCCAAAATAATTATCTCTCTAAGCTAGGAGCTAAACGTAGTAATAAAAGATTAAAAATTTAACTCTATGAAGTTAGCCCACTAACTTACTTCAAGTAATTTTCAATAATTTTCAAGTCAATGTATACTAATTTTTTAATATTTACACCTTGATGGGCCAATTTCAGGTATCCCACCTAATTTTCCTGGGAATCTCGAAAACAATACCCTATGAGTCGGTATATTTTGTAAATATTTGCAAATCCATTCACACAATTTGCAAATCACTATGTTACCCACAGTTGTAAAATCTCAAAAATGTGACATACGATTCGGTATAATTTGCAAGCATTTTTGGTGCTTTCAAACAAAAGTTTTGAAGTTTTTTGTCTTATAGACTTGTACTGAAGTACAGAGCTCTCACATGTAAAAATAATTTGTGAAAATCTAACCAACTAAAAATCAATAATACAATTGTGCATTGAATCAGTTCTTGAGGAAATCTTTTTTATGGTTCTACGATAAAGATCATTACGCATTACACAGTAATTATGAGAATAGACTGAAAATACTTGCAAATCGTACCGAGTCGTTAGGTACCTTTCTTCAGATTCTAGGAAAAAGTGGGTTGGCTACCTGATTTTGGCTCACCCAGATAGTCAACACTCGGAAAAAGTAGTAAATATTGACTTGCAAATAACTGCAATTTACTCACAAAATAGTGAAGCAATTTCCCATTGGCTTATTTATTTTGAAACCAGACTTGCAAATTTTATTATTGAAAATTACTTGAAAAATATTGGCATATATTTTGAAGAGTTCAGTGAAACTTCATGTGCTTTAAAATATTTTAATAACCATTATAAGTTTATACGAGTATTTCATCATTTAAATATATAATATTCTTTAGTATCACACAAATGCATGTAAATTATAAATGACATGTGACAAATCAGCAATAAAATATTTGTAAGCAAAAATGCTAAAATAATGATTCTCAAAAATGATAACATAGAGTGAGAAATAAAACATTAAAATTATTAAACAGTGGGGCAAAAATTGAGAGTTACGATTAATTGGATTTCCGGGGGTTTCTAAATTCCCACTTGTATTCTTATATTTTGAATATGTTTAACAATTATTGTATAACAAAATAACCAATGTCCATTCAATTATTCGGGAATTGACGAAATTTATATCTTTTTAAATGCACTCAACAAGTTGTCAAAGTATTCTTTAAGAATAAAAGTTTTATACGATTTTAACTAAAATTATTTCGTAATTGTTATTTTACGTGAAAAAAAAATCGGTTCCATACATACAAAAAATTCTTTGAATAAACACTAACATCTTCGTTCCAGACTACTCAGAATCCAAAAATAATAATAATATAGTCATAAAAACAGTAAAACATTACTTTCGTCACTCCACTTAGAATCTAAAAAAAAAAAAAAAAAAAAAAAAAACCATAACGATATATGCGAAGTTCAGCAACACAAATACAGCGTATCGTAATAATGTCTAAGTTTACGCAATACGCGTGCTCAGAATTTTGTATCCGGTGCATCACACATTTTTAATCGACCTAATATTACTAAAAACAGACCATTTGTATTCCTCAATAAGATATAAATACAAGAAATAAAATAAACTATCGTTATGTAATCTTTGTAGTGTATAAATTTTTACGTCATATATTACGCTCAGCAGTCATCTCGTATTAAATCCATTGATAATTATTACTAGTAAAACGATTTTTATGCCATCAACATCCATTTCTATACAAAATGTAATATTTCAAAAATTTTCGGTATCCTTGGATAAGGTGGTTTGATAAATATTCATTAGTTCACTAAATCTGGAAAAAAAATTTCAGATGCAACGAAAACACTATGATTAACGCGTTATTTGAATTTACCTCTTTTTTCAGAATCACTAAAATAAATCAATTTGAGGTTAGACTCTTTGAATATGATTTTAACACCACAGCAGACGGACAATTTCTCGATTACCGAGTATCCGATATAAGATTACATCAGGACTACGATGCTGCGACGCAAGCCAACGATATAGCTATATTAAGGTTGGACAAGCTCGTAGAATATAAATCGATTATCAGGCCTATTTGTTTGCCGCAACCAAATACGGACGTGACCGAAAAAGAAGCCGTAGTGACTGGTGAGAATGATTTGAAATTTCACGTTTCTAGAACTACTAGTTTTGGAGTTACGACTTAATATGCATAAAATCGATTTAATAAAACGGCGAATTATTATTTATCCGGTTTAACTACGTCCCTCTGACTTTTTTATGATGCCGTTGTACTCACTAACCCTTCTTATTGACGTATTCACATGTTAAAAATTATTTAATGCAATAATTATTATACAAGGTATTATAGTAAAAGGTATTGTACGATAATTTAATTTTTCATATTTGCAAACGTTACATTGAGAGCAGGTTTGAGTTATCAGTAAATTTTGAAATTCGAGATATGATTTTATGTAATTTGTGATTATATTATAGGTTGGGGTTTAGTTGAACCGAAGAGCGTCCGTACCAGTGATGTTCTCCTACAAGTGTCTGTGCCGATCTGGAAACACGAAAAATGCGTTTCGTCCTTTTCGCAACCGATTTTCAAGACGAATTTATGTGCCGCGGCGTACGAAGGGGGCAAGGATTCGTGTAAGGTAAATCACAACGTTTTTTTACAAAATTTTATCGACAACAATTTTCATTTATTATTATTATTATTATTATTATTATTATTTTCAATAAGGCCGATTCCGGTGGCCCACTGTTAGTGCGGAGAGAGGATGGAAAATGGACCAATGTCGGAGTGGTGTCTTGGGGTATCAGTTGTGGATTAGCTGGCAAACCCGGTGTTTACACCAAAGTCTCATCGTATCTCAAATGGATCGCATTAAAGACTCAAGACTTCATGTGATCGTCGCGGATTAAGATATTAGTGGCTTTAGACACACTGTTTATTCGATGACGCCTACATCCCCAGCCCACCAAAAGAAGATTAAAATTCTTTAAAATCTATATCATATTCATGACTATAGAATGTACTTTTGATTTATTCATATCAATGTACAAACTTTTAAACATTTTTATATATTACCTACTCAAGTTATAAATTTGGTACAATTACATAGATAACAAAATTTGTTACTGATAAGAATGTAATTTTTAACATGGCTAAATAACTAGGTATGATCGCATCATGGAAAAGAATCTTAGCTGGCAGTGATTTATAACATAGCCATGGATATGGATGTACCTAGAGAGCCTATATAACAAAAGAGTGGACAACCAACTAACGCACTTTGATTGGTTAATATGTTATCACTAATTAATGGACCGCCATTTTCTGTCCAGAGCACTAAACTTAATCATAATACATCATAATATACCTACCTATTAATATTTATTTATTTGTATAGTACTTGGATATTAAAAACCTAGATGGGACATATTCAATTGAGGTCACTATTTTTTGCGGTCCTAAACTGATAAGAGGCCGTTTGTTTACATTTGGATATTATTTTATTTAAATCGGCAAAATACCTTTTTTATTAAACTATTGCCAACTCTTGTTAATTAATTTATTTTCAATTAATATTAATATAAAATAATTTAAACAATAAAAATTTTATTTCATTAAATTGTTTTGTCTCATGGTGTTATATTCAGCACAGGTATTATCCATGGTATTACCTATCACATTGTAAACAAACGGCCTCAATTGCATCACTCTTGATGACCGTTGATAACACATATTTTTATTATCTAAGGTAGTACTGCAATATTGAAAATATCAACTAATTTGGACAGAAAATGGCGGTCCATGTTATGATAATATGCACTGCCAGTGGCGGCCATGACACCTGCGTATCACATAATTGCGATCATACCTAGTTAGTATTTTAGTTATTTAGCCATGATTTTTAACATTTATATTTATGATAGTTGTCATAAGACATAAATCATTTTGTCCTTTGCGCTACGGTAAAAATAATATTCACATATTTGCGATTAATTTTTATTCATGAAAAATTATTCTTAATTTGAGATACTTAACTAAAACACAACGATTTTAAACTAGAAATTTTTTCTTTACAGACCGTTAATTTTTTCACCACATTTGTGAACGGAATATCGTTTAATACCTAATATTAATTTTCAATGCAAGTGAAAAAACCTGGTGAAGTTTTAGCTCGTATTAAAATAAAAAATTGTTTATGAAGTTGATGAATACATTCAAAATTACATAGTCAAACTCGAAAACACTAATTAAATACCATAGTCTGTTGGAATATTGAACAGATGATAGCATATTTAATACTAAATGATTTACAGTTTTAGATTCTGAGCGGAGCAAAGAAAGTTTTTTTTTATAATAAGGTTTATACATATTTCGTTTTTTGTTTTCTGTTCTTCTGTAAAAACATTTTTTCATACATAAATACTTGTCAAGAAGTTCCTATCAGTAACTTTATATGTTCAAAATCACACCTAGATAATATTTCAATTATATAATTTTTCAAAATCTTCAATAATTTTTCCATGCGTGAAGGAAAACTACCAGAAAATTGAAAAAAAAAACGGTAAAATATGCCGTAATCGGAATTTTCACAGATTTTATTTTTGTTATTTAACTTAACATCAAAAATGATAGTTAGTTGAAATCATATAACATTATATTAACATATAATTTGAAATTTGTAAAATTCACGAACTACTATAAATAGTCACACGCATGCATCATTAAAATTTAAATGAAAAAAATTGACCAATATTGAGTTAATTAGAGAACTTTAAAAATATTGAAAATTGTTTGTTTTTTGTAAGTAAATTTTGATTCATAAAATCTTAATATCCTATATCTATATATTTTATCTTCTTGATATATACATACTCATACGTTTTCCTAACGGTACTGAAAAAATCTCGAAAATTGTTAACACAGATTTTCTTTTTATAACTGTTTAAAGTTAGCATTTTAACGGGATTCATCGGTTTTGCATAAGATATTACTTTTCAACATATTTTAAAAAAGGACGTACTTCGTACTACACGTATTCTTCGCTCCGCTGGTGGGATACTTTTGGCGGTTATATTGAATTATATAATTAAATAATAATATTATCGATTCTCCTGCCCTTTTTTCACCCTTACGCTCATCCAGATCCTCGCGCGTTTAATGTCGAACGCCAATGCTGATCCTTTTTTCGCGTCTTAAATATTTTATTTTGTACATTTTATATTTTTAAGTTTGTTTTGTTATTATTATTTTTTAATTTTGTTGTATTCTACTAAATTATACACATAGTAATTTTTTACTAAGGGCCTTGTCCGCATAAACTAATAAATAAATAAATAATTTTTTCAATAAAACGACTCTGAGAGGGTCTTTAGTTAATATGCCATAATATTAATTGTCAATATCTTTTACAATTGATATTTAATAACAGAATGAATAATCCATGTATAATTCATTATTCGTGTAAATGATCAAAATTGTATAATAAGTTACGTAATTATAAGTACTATCATCACCAAGTGGTGAAATTTAGCCAGAATAAAAAATAAAATTAGATAATTGAGTTTTGTATAATTGCACACTGGTCTAACATATTATGCTGAATATTCAGCGTTGAAAAATACATAATATGTTGGTGAAAAACCATTACTAACCTTTTAAGATGTTCGTAAACAAGAAATATACAATAATATTTGTCCGTACTTTCTTCGATTTTTCAATCAAACTCTTGTAAAATGAGATAATTTTGAACGAAGGAAGTTAAAAACATGAAGAACAATGAAAGTTGTAATTTTCAACACATCCACCGAGAGTATGACCGAGAGCGATGACCCGAAGAGCGAAGAATATCCGGGGTATGAAGTATGTCCGGCTTTCTTATGTATACTTTACTTTATTTTACTTTTTTTTATCTAATAAATACAGAAAAGGAAAAATTAGTTAATGAGAAAAGAAAGTGTTCAAAAAATATCCAAATTTTTTTTTCACATACTCAAAAATTTCTTGGGCCTAAATGTTTCTCATAATATTGTCTACCCGTGTTTAAATTTTCACAAAGTTTAGATCAACAAATTATGGTTTCCGAGTCCTTTTTGTCAAATTTTGGGTAGCCCTCCCTCGCAAAAAAAATTTAAGAATTGAGAAATTTAAAAAATGAATTTTCCTAAGAATCAAGTAGGACAAATCCGGTTTCAAAAAATTGGCGATCGAAACTTTTGGCGCCTACTAGTTCTGAACAAAAAAGCGTTCACTGAAAAAATAAAAATAAAAAAAATAAACATCATTAAAAAAACGTAAACATTTTCGCTTCGCTCAGAATCTGAAATAAACATTAAAGTAAAAATCATATGCTTCTCTACTCGGAATCTAAAATAATTTGTTCTGCGGATTTTTATGAAACTTGGTACATAGATGAAGGATTACATGGCGAATATTATGCTGAAAGAAAATTTTTTACGGAAAAATAATTAATCATTTTAGAAGGTTTTGACTGAATAAAAAATAAAAGGTTGGAAAATTTTAAGAGAAATTTACTGAAAATACCGAAAAAAATATAATCATGAAATCAATTTTAGTTATTTAGTAATAATTTCAAAACTAATAACTATAGAAACCTGACACTCTCATGAACTAATAAAAGTAGTCACGCACATATTTAATAAAAATTTTGAAAATATTTGATCAATTTTAAGATAAGTACAGTTCATTGAAAGTATTGGAAAACACTACTTTAGATGGTACTTACAATTCGAATTAAACAGTGTTGGTACTTATTCTATGAATGTATATGTTAAGGTGTACACCATGGTATCTATGGTAGGTTAGGATAGGGTGAGGTGAGAAATGGGAAGAAAGAGCACCAACAATGGCCAACCATCAATGCGACAAGTATCAAATTTTTGAAATGATGCTAATTTTGAAAAATGTTAAGTATAAAGTACCATTTACAGTCGAATTTTAATTCAAAAACTTGCTGATCGAAGCTTTTGGATTAGTAATTTTATACACAAAAATATTTACAGAACGGAAAGACCAATACTGGTAGTTATTTCATTGCTACCAGCTTAGTTATACGCGACGCTTTTATACACCACAGGCGGTTGTCTACATTTCCCTCCACACGTGTTTTGAAATGCAATTCAATCTCATTCATTTAACAACAAACAACAGTTGAAGGTTTCTATAACCGACACGCGTTCTAATGCAATTTTATTATAGTAACGATTACATTGTGATGGTTACTGGTCAGTATCGTCGGTCGCATTGTCAGTTAAACGTATAAATTGTTGTTTTTATTAATATGCGAGTGGACATATTGGTTAAATTGTATTATAAATTGTAAGTATAGAAGCAATATGTAAGTTACAAAATTAGCTTTAAATAATTTCAAATCGGGTTAAAAACGTAGATAAATAGATAATTTTGTCCCATTATTAATATTTTATTCTGGCCCATATGTGTTGTGTTAACACAGAACGATATGTAACTACTCGACCGGACAATATTATTGTGTATCATGTTTTTTTTGTGTTTGATACTTTATGCGCACGCTTTAATGTGATTATGTTATAATACTTTTATTACACTCGAATGTAATATGTGTACATGATATTATGAGCTTGCAAACGCATTCAAATTATATGCAGATGAGAACGTGTTCTAAAGATGTGAGTTGAAGTGTGATTTTGTTTTGTTTTGTTCTTTTATTTTCATTATTATTATTGTTATTATTATTATTATTATTATTATTATTTTGCTCGTTCTGTTTTAAAGCTTCTCGAGTACTGCTCTACAACTATTATCCGCGGGGAAAAAGTACACAATCTAACAGTCGGTGAACGCAATCCGATGTTCGTTTCGTTTCTGTTTCCACAGTACAATATGCTGCGAGTTCTTTATTATTTGTTTTGAGTTTCCATCTCTATTTCTTCTTTTCTTTGTTTTTTTTTTCCACTCAGTAACGAAAACAGCAATAACCTCTCTCTCTTCTGCTCAAATACGATTTTTTAATATCCTCTTTTAACTGTTATTTACATCACGACGGTTTAATTTTTTCGAATTTGAAACTGCTCGTACTTTAATTTTATATTATTTCTACTATCATCAAATATATTCGTTTGAAATTCAGTGTTTCTCCAAGACCACGAATTTGTGGGCAATATTATGGTCTTTTTCAAACATTGTTTATATTTTTCAATTAGTTCACTAAACTTAATATTGTAAAAGATCCTAATGGGTATTATTTGTACCCAAAAAATATAACTGAGGAAAAGTAAGGCTTTTGGGTAATTCAATTTGTATTAGAAATAAATCTAATTGAAAATATTCACTTAAATATCGGTCGTCAACATAAAATTTAGTTAATATTGGTACCCTCTCAATTCGAGCACTGATATTAGTTATTATAATTTTATACCTGAATAGTAATAAGTATATAGATTATAAATTAAAATAGATTTTTTTTTTAAATAAAAAAATAAGCATATTAAAAACTTTATTTCTGAGAGATTTGGAAATATTTCAGAAATATTTCCTGTTCCCGGAAACATTCCTTGGGAAAAATTCTCAGTGGAACATCACTAGCCGTAATAATATAATTAAATTGCATTGGAAATATTTGTTTAACTATTATATAATATTACGATATATTACAAAGCAATTATTATAAAATTTTTATATTTTATTTATAGTTTTCCTTTTCCTCGAATGCCAATTGATTAAAATTCGTGTATGTAATTTTTAGGGGGAGGAAGTGATTATTTTTTATATTGTGGTGAAATATCGTAATCCCTTCCAGAATTATATCTGACACCTGTGATGAAGCCAGGAATTTTTTTTTTTTTTGGTAGGGTGCACGATCTCTCTTTCCCCTTGTTCAAGATTTTTATAGTTTAAGGATATGTATTTTTGCCACGTTTACCCAGCAAATTTCTCTACTCTCTCTTCCCTAAAAATTGTTTGTTTGCTTTTATTTCGTCGACATTCGGTTACAAGAAACGGTCTGAAGAAGAAATTATTGATTAATCGGAAAGTTCATTGCTGAATTATATATTATTAAATTAATAAAAATATTCCCACTCCCGTCGTCATAAGCACCAACCCCCTTAATGGCAACAATCATCCAAATGTCCACAAATCGTTCATGTTGAACGATTTTTCCGCTTCAAACAGCTAAAAATTAATTTAAATTCTTAAATACTCATTAAAATAATATTACATTTTTATCATTCTATTTTTAATATAAGATGGACAAATTAAATGATATTTGGAAGGGGGGGGGTTGTATCCTTTTAACCACTTGACTACGCCCTTGCACTGTATCTACGCCACAAAGTAAATGCGTTCCGAACGACTTCAAAACACTGTTTTCTGTTAGTTTAAAAAAGATTTATGATTAAATTTAAGGACGAAAATGTGTTCTGCGCAGTTCGTTTGGTCGGGTTTCTATTTTGAACGGAGACGAAAATATTTTCGTATAATTAATTATGTAAACATGCGTCGTCGTGTATGGTGGAACGGCTATAAAATATCGAAATGCATTGCTACGAGAGAACACGAATAACAAGTTATAAAAATAGGTCATTTTAATCTAATGTATTTGTTAGGCATTAGATACAAATTCTATATCAATTTAAGTTTTTTAACCCTTTGACCACCGTCGGACAAATATCAAATTTGACATACTGTTTTTTTATTTTACCCCAGAGCAATTGCATTATCAGATCAACAAAAGGACATACTATGCACTTTGGGTACTCTTCGCTCTTCGTATGGGATACTCTTGTGGGTAATATTCTTGTGGTCAAAAAATTATAAATCATTTCTTCAGTAGGACTATTCTGAGAGGAGCTTCAGTTTCAAGATAATTTTACTTAAAAATTGTAAAGTTATTAAAAATATATTTTAAAACTAAAAAAATTATTTTTACTCGACCAGTTTTAAATTTCTTTTTAACTTTTGTATTTTGTATTTTAGTGAATTTATTGAGAAATTATATTAGTGATCACTGATAACATACATTTTTTATTATTACAGAAATATTATTCTACATAACATCAATTTGGAAATTCATTATTATTTTTTAAATGATAATTACATGAAAATTATAATTTTAAATTATACATCAATACATCTTTGCACTGAAGCAATGGAACAGACATTTCACAAAATTGGTCGATTTGATACAAACTATGAATGGAATTAACACAGCGATTAATAATCAATGCTTTGAACAGACGAAATATATTTATCATAAGTGCTAGTACTGCTAGTAGTATGTTTTATGGAATTAGTAATTTTCAGAATCACGGTTTAAGATAAACTCTGTTTCTTTAAATAATATTATCATTACTATTATCGTATACTTGTTAGGCTCGTTAGGAGTGCTAAATCGAACAAATTAACAAGTTAACATCCCCAAAATCGTTATTCGAAATTTTAATTCCGTCAATGGTCGAATTTATCATACATTACCCACCAAATTCGAAAGCACAACTCGCTTCGCTAACCGAAAATATATTTCGACTTACTATGCAACGTTGTGACATTTCGGTTTGATAATCGAAAATTGCATTTATTTTATATCGTGGCGAGTATCGACAAAATAAAAATCACGACGAGATGGTAAAATACTACAACATACCTTCCAAAAAAATGAGATTTCCAATGAATATTTGATTCAAAAATTTGAAATTCCAAATTAACACCTGTAACAACAGAATATGAAAATTTCAATGAAATGTCTGGTCCAAATATTGAAATTCTGCAAAATGTTTGTACCATGAAAAAATAAAAAAACTTCCATTAAATGTCTGTTTAACATTTCAAATTAATGAAATGCCTAGAACAAAAGTTCCGTCAAATACGTTTCAATTAATTCTAATAATTACAGTATATTATTTTCTAATAATAATTTTTCAAATATTTTTTGATTATTCGATTCCGTTATACGTTAGTTCCATAATACAATTATTCCAGTAAAACACAACGTACCTTTTGGCATAATATTCGCCGTCACGCATGTTTTGTAAGTGCACCACATGTGGTTTTTGAATCAAATTCGTTTTGACTTTTGTCATTTATAATGCCGAAAATATATAGTACCGGTACAAAACTTCGGCAGTATGTCGTAAACGTTTTCTATTACAGCTTTTAAGACCGACATTATTTTTCACAAATTTTTAATAAACCAAACGCATATTTTACCATTTTTCATCGCATGTAAATCTTAGCCCTATCAATCACTTCAACAATTGCTTTTAAGGTGATTGGAACCGGTGATTTTTTTTTTTTGTCTCTGTCTATTATAGCATAACAATAATTTAGATATATTTTCTTTCCAATATGCCGATTGATCTGGTAATACAATAAAGAATCTTAAAATAGATTTGAACGCAACGTTAGACTTTATCTCATTTTTTTTTTTTTTTTACCTAAGATTTCAAAAAAATTTCTTTTGTTTATTTTTGAGTTTCTAATTTGTTTTATTTCAGTTGTATTTGTGATTTCATCATTCGTACATCATTCCTGTGCCTAACCTAACCTAACCAACCACCTTGTGCGAATCTTTTCATTCTTTCTATTTTCTAATTATATTTCTTTCTATATTCTTTCTATTGAAGAATTATGTTCATTTTCAAAAGTAATACTATTTATACTTGAATGAATCAATCGTTTTCTGTGAGAACATTTATATTTAGTAGATTATTTAAATTAAATGGGTAACGAAATCTCAGTAACTGTGTAAAAAGGAATAAAACGTATTGTAAATCATAACCATTTTTTTTTTCTTTTTGGAATTTTATCCACCTTCATTTCCGTGCAAATTACATACCCTTGTTGTAACGCTTTTATTGCGTTGGAACGTCCCCCTTTGTAAAATGAAAAATACTTAAAGAAACGTGTTAGATTTCTCAGTCGGAATTACTATCGTTAGACTCTAGACGATACGCCCCATTTGTCAATACCATCCCTTGATTGTAGGTCAAAGATAAAATCACTTTGCAAAAGTAACTTAATTTTTTTTTTTTTTTTACATGATATTTATGATACTTTGTTGCGTAATACGTAAAAGAGAAAGAAAGTGTAATCGGGGGCGTATACATCACACATGATAAATTAGTTTAGGGAAGTGATGAATTCGTTTCTCAAAATTTGTAACAAATCAAATTCTATATATATATATGTATACATATATACATTTTTTTTGCGATAAACAATTTGGTTGACAAATTTATTAATAAAACTATCATAGTTAATGGATTTTTTCAAGTCAGCTTCTGTATAAAACATGGATAAACCACTAAACAGTTCAAACACCCTTCATTTATCTGGGAAAGTTGATATTTTTTTATTTTTTTGAGTACGGAAAACGGACGTTTTGCTTAGTAATTTGTCACTGTAGTGCACAGAAACATACGTTTTATTTTGTATATTTAATTTCTGTGTATGGAAATGCTCCTTCATTTTATTTTGGTTTACTTATAGGTTAAATTACCTTAAACACGTTTTGTTTTCATATCAAGAGTTACTTTAAAAAAAAAAAAAAACACATTCTTCTTGCAAGTCAACCAACCACAAGATCAATCTTGTAAAGTTTTTGGAGTTTCATGAGTAACGACAGACACGCCAGATTGTATTACAACGCCTCACATGTTTAGTATCGTTTTTGTTAATTAAGAAGGTTTTGGAAATTTTTTTTTTTTTTTTAAGTTCAAGTAAAAAATATTGTTGATTAATGTTGATTAATGCCGAAAAATTCCGATTCTCGTATTGCGTGAGGAGTGCTTTGTGCCACTCCTCACAACCTGCAGTTCCGGCTCATGGCCGTAGGGTAAATACGCCACTGGAAAAAATTAGTGCTTTTTACAATGATGCATATTTCTATTTTCTTTTTATGGAAACACTTATACATATAGAAATACTTATCCAAAAGTTTCGTACAGCGACTTTATGGATCAGAAATAAGCTTCCGGTGATACTTTGAAATTGTCCTTTTTTAAAATGTTCAACGATTTTTTCAAAAACAAGAAAATACCATCGAAAAAATTGAATAAAAACAACAAAATTGGTAATAAACGAAATTTTCGTGAAATTTATTTTAGAAATTTAGTTATAATTCTAAAACTAATAAGACCAGAAAATTGAAATATTCATCCATTATCAACAGACGGGAAACCGTCCAATTTTACCACTTTTGGAATAAATATAGAATTTTAGAATAACCTGGTCTTTGTAAGTTTTTATCAAAAAAAAAAAATTTTTAATTCTTGATGTTAGTAACTGAAAATGTGTCACATTACATTTATACCGAAAAACAAAGTTCAATTTTATAAAAATTCCGATTATGCCATATTTTGCCATTTTTACTGAATTGTTTGACGTATTTTCCTCGTTTTTGGAAAAAGTATTGAAAAATTTAAAAAATAACATCAATAAAGTACCATAATATTATAAGTGTAATTTACAATCTAAAAAATTACTGATTGATACTTTTTGACAAGTATTCCGATACGAAAAAAAGTTCACAGAAATATAAAAATAAAAAAAAAAAAAATATTATTTTAAATGCACTTGCTTTTTCGCTCCACTCAGAATCTTAAAATATGAGATTAATGGAAATAAAACGTCAAAATGTCTAAATTTTGACGAAATTAAACTCTCAAAATGACCGACTTCAATTTTTTTTTTTTTTTTTTTTTTTTTTTAAATAATTTTGTATTTATTTCACCGAAACATTGAAAATTAAATTTAAAACACGAAATATCTGTAGTCCTTGTCCCCACGAGTCTTCTACAAAAAAAAAGTGAACAGAATTCGATTATCATACTTATCTTGTGGGACACATCGAAGCCGCGGGTATAAATCCTCGTGGGATACCCTGTAGACGAGGAAATGGTTTTCTGGAATTTAATTCCCTCTGTGATTGACACAAAAAAACACAATGCAATAATAACGAGCTTTAGTCACTCGCCGTCAATTAATATCAATAATGTGTCACGCGCTTGTTAGTTCAACACATCATCGTCATGTTATATACAGCTGTTGGAGAAGGTTGGCCGGCCCTCAGTTAGTTTTTGCTAATCGTTCGTAACACACATGTGACCGTTGCGAAACACGCGTAAGTATAATATTTATTTTTATTTTTACTGCGACTTTTATCTATATTTATACAAAACACGCGCGTGTTTACGTCATCATCATTTTTTTTTTTTTTTTTTTTTTTTAATTTACAAAAACAATAATATCATTATTATTTAGGTTCGTTCGCACACGTGTTTTTTGTTTTTAGCCAAATGCCAATTGTACGATTACCACTGGTCGAAATTGGGGAGGGGCAAATGAGGGGATGTTATCAGTGGCGTAACAAGATGGGAAAGGGCCCAAGGGCACTAACTAAATTAGGCCCCTAAATTCTTACTATAGAAAAAAACCATACCTTTTTTTATTTCAATTATTTTATGTTTTTATTTTATTGTTTTTTTATTTCAATTATTTCATATTTTTTATTTCAACTATTTTTAAAATTTTCCATGAGCTCTAGGGGCCCCGGGGCACTGCCCTGCTTTGCCCTATGATAGCTACGCCACTGGATGTTATCCCTGTACTCGAATATTTCATCAGAACTTTCCATCCCTTAACACTCATTTCATCTAAAATTATCCATTCGTATTGGATTCTGATAAAATTTAATCGTTTTTATATTATATATTGGTGGTCGTCTAACAAACGTGTTGATATTTTACTTAGAAAAATGTCTTTAAATAATTCATAAATTCATATTTGTCTTTATGTACGGAAATAAAGTATCTACTAACAGTTTAAATAAAAAGGTGAATGAAAAAAGTCTATAGGATATTTTCAAGATAAATCGATCGTATTAAAAGAGCCCAAACTGTGAATATATTTTGGTTGTTATCCGTGAGAGATTTTTCGGTTTACTGTAGAAGTTCATTGTCTCAGACTATCCGTTATACAGTTTTAGCCTGTAGACTGTTTTCAAGTGGGGGACAAAATCATTTTTTCAATCTTTATAAACAAATACGAATTACATTATTTAAATTTTATGTTTTCCATATTTAAATCAAATATTCGTAAAACTGTTCCGCTTTTTTTTTCTTTTCACTCATATTGAATTTTGATTTTTCTGTGTACAATACAAGTTATATAGCTAATAGTAGTGATTTAAAAACATTTTCTTTTTTTTTTTTGACCATGATAAATTCTTATACATACGACTTAGAAAGAAATCGGATAGAAAACAATATTTATAATTAATAATCTATAACAAAAACCAATGAATAATAATTAAAATCAATAAAAAATAGATAGCACATTACATGCCCCACTGAACTTAAATTATTACGAATGCAATAAAATATAATATTATATATAAATAAGAATTTACTTATGAAAATAAGTAATTTAAAATATAAAACCGATTATTGAGACACTAAGTGTAAAAAAAAAACACAAAATGTTTATTTGAATCTAAATTTTAACACATGGAGTCTAGTAAATCGATGAGAGCGATAACCACACCAATTTTCTATTCTAATGGCAGTAGCCCCATTTCGCACCTCTTCCCCCCACCAAGTTACGTTTATGGAATTTGTTAAAGTCAGTGTTGTACTTGGAAAAACAATAAAAAAAAGCGAGCTTTAAATAGAATTTAAATGACAAAATAAATATTTTAATATAATATATATTCATTTTCTATTTTTAGTACGAGTATTTTTAATATTGTCCAATTAGAAAATACGTACACTGGAGGCACAAAGTAATGGCACAGGTGTATGGCCAGGATTTTAATACATTTACATATTTTTATTAAATAGTTTAATGCGATTAATGCGAACCTGATAATTGGGTTGGCTAGATTTGATTTTAAATTTTTGATAAGTTTTTCATCAAAGTACATATTTTAAAATTTTTCAAAAATTTGATGCATAGGTATGTATTGTATGTATTGAAAATAATAATTTAGAACATTTTTATAATATATAACAAATATGCATATTTGGATATAGTTTTTTTCATAATCCTGTACACAACTTAAGAGTAGGTAAATATCAAAAAAAAAAGTAAGAACAAAAATATTAAAAATTTTTTTTTACATTTCACTTATTGAATTTATTGTAATCATTAGCAGTTTTCTACCGTGACTCTTCTGTGTATCAAGTATTTTTATAATACAAATGTTAGGTATAAAAATATTCATTTCGAATTAGTTTTATAAAATACATTTCAATATAATATTTCCTAATAGTTAATAGCTAAAATTAAATATTTATTATCAAACTAATTTTTTTTCTTCAACTTATCATTACTTTATCACATATATTTTGTATGTTTTAATGCATATTTTAATGAAACTAAGCGCATGAATTTAAGCGTATATATTTTAAATGTTCTTAGTGTATAATATAATTCCTGACCTGGACATGTGGTTATAAACGGTCGAAAGAGTCTAAGTACTGTCCGACCCAGGCGCGCACTCAGGATTTTTTTTGGGGGGGCTTACATTTTTTCTTACTTTTCCTCACACTCAAATACACAAGTATCATTAATTTTTAACGATTTTATTTATTATTACAACAAGGTACCACATAATACCTGTACTACCCCAAAAAATCTAGTTTAAATGTATCCATAGCAATAATTTTAGTTTCTGAGTGGAGCGAAAAAGCTAGTGTTTTGACAAGGATATTTATTACTAATTTTTATTTTTTTTCTGTATACACAATTTTTTATAGAAATACTTGAACAAAAGTTTCAACCTGCAACTTATTGCATCACAATTCGCCTTTAAATGGTACTGTTAGACGTTATTTTTCGAAATCCTAAATAGTTTAATTGCAAAAATAGCAAAATTGTAATATATTTTTGAGAAATCAATAATTTTTATTATTTATAAATTTAAATAAAAGAAATTTTGGGTGGGGCTATAGCCCCAAAGCCCCTCCCTTGGGTGCGCCACTGGTACGACCAACCACCACGGATCATATAATATTATTAATTCAATAAATTCATGAATTTTACGATATCGTTGTAAACAACTATTCTTAATTTTTACTTGGAAAAGAGGACATGTCATTTTAAACGACATATTTTGCCAGTTTTATTTTTTTTTTTTATGGTATTCAATTATTTTAACATTAAAATTGATTAAAATTACTTCTCGGTCTGATTTAGTCCTTATACTAGAACTATTTAAAAAAAAAAAAACACAAAACGTAGAAATTTCGACTGGGGTTCCTTGTTACATCCCCTCACTTATTTCGATCCACTTCGACCGCTGAATATTATTAATAATGAATTATTATTTTAAACGAACTGAAATCGACAAAATAATTTGTACTATCATTGACTGCGCGTGAATGAACGTGTAATATATTCTTAACATTTTTTTTTCCCCCCCCCCAAACTCATTAATTTCTACGTCGTACGAGCGAGCAAGTGTACATCGCAACGTGGCGTTAATAAGCTCATATACTTATTTTGTGAACGAAATGTGCTTAGAAAGAAACCGTACACATTTAAGGTTCAATGTCAAATTAATAAAAGCCATCGCAGTTGAAGTGTATGGCACGAAATAAATTAGTCGCGGTTAAAGCCAATTTACGGAGTGTACGACCATCGTCGTAAACGTACCTCCCATTATTTTTCATGCATTATAATATTACACGAGTGATCATTTACACTTTGTATCTGTAATAATCATAATAATAATAATAACTAGGGCTGTAAAATTGTAGGAAAGTGTATTTTTTTTTTTTTTTTTTTTTTTTTGTGATTGTGAAACAGCTTTGTAATTGATACGTAGATAGATTGTACGTACAATCCGTAATTAAAAAAATCTCAAAAATCGTTAGTCAATTTTTTTTTTTATAACCGTTTGAAGTTAGAATTTCGCCTGAATTCGTTAGTTTATTTTTTCGAATTTCTCAATTCTTCATTTTTTTTTTTGAAAAAAATTATCCAAAATTTGACAGAAACGACTCGGAAACCATAATTTTTTGATCCGAACTATATGAAAATTTAAAAAAGATAGAAAATAATATGATGAAGATTTTGGCGCAAGAAAATTTTGGAAATGTGAAAAAAAATTTTGGACATTTTTTGAAAATTTTTTTTTTTATTTGTTTTTTTATATTATTAACTTCTTTCGTTCAGAATCGTCTTATTGAAGAAATGATTTAACGTTTCTTTAAAATGTAATACACCCACCAAGAGCTTCACACCCGAGATGCGGAGATTACTCTTCGTGCTCTTGAATACCCATCGTGCGACGTATTTCCTGCTTTTTTTTTGGTTATTATGACAATCATTGTATTTATTCGAAAGAAATCGTGCTTTACTGTTAATTATTATATGATTTTATGGCTATTGTTCCATATTTAACTAACCGAAATTCTGTTTCGAATCGTTTTAACGATGAAAATTAATAATTTATCGTTTTTCACCTTCCATCTTCATTTTTGTTCTCATTAACCATAACGGTACGGCTATTATTATTACTAGGGTTAGGATGTTTATGACTTTTTCATAATTTTTATTTTGGTCCAAATGGCATTGCAGACCAAATTACAAATTCATTTAGTATGGAAGCAGTTGGCATGAAAAATTTGACAAATACATTTAAATTCAGAAAATATTTTAGGAATACTTGGAAATACTAGAAGTTCCGTAAACCTATATCCAAAATTGACAGGGAAGGGAAAAAACTACGCTTGCCTTAAATCAATTATTTTCGAAATATATTCTGAAGAAAAAATTTCTAAAATAAACACTCAACGGCTGTTCGAAAAATCAAGTTAATTTTAGCTTTTAATCAACAGTAATAATAAGTATGTTCTAAGCAATAATATTAGAATATCAAAATAATACAGATATTTACTGAAGTTTTTGATGTAAAATAAACTTCAAAAGACAGCTTACCAGTTGATCTAACTACTACAGATGATAGTGTATAATTTAAATACTTTCCCTGATGTTGAACAAAGTTTTTTGCTTACAAAAATGTGTTATTAACCGACAACTGGTGTACATTTCTATTAGAAAAACTTAAAATAACTTTTATCATTCGAATTATTTTGTTACATATAAAAAAATACATATTACAGTCTATAAATGTATATTAATTTTCAGGTTAATATAATATAATAATTACTCATTAAAATTTTAAACTATCGTATTTTTTGAATAAAAAATATATCGTATTAATTTAGTATACATTTTTCATTCATAATTAAATTTTTAAACGTTATGTTTTTAATTTTTTTAAAGACATATTTTGATATTTATTATAGACATACTTGAATGCATATTTTAGTGTTTTTAAGGACATCAACATCCTAACCTTAATAATTATTACTATACAATATGTATGCGGTCCAACTTGACGCGTTTCGTTCGGCTCTGTTCGGTTTCTTGCTTTCCCGTTAAACAGTAATAATTTATTATTCACGTACGTCTGAGGGGCGAATGTAGAGCATCGGTTTCGGTCGAAGTGCTCGACGAGATTTCGCTCGTCACGTGACTCCACGAGGTAATATCGCATTTTATATTCTCAGTTTTATCGACGACAGATTGAAGAATATTTTCGTACGTTTTGCGCGCGCGTTCAAAACCAACGAGCGTTTTTTCTTTTACCGAATATAAAATGGAGTATTCCAAAAACGACTATCGCGATGCCATAATACTTAATATGTCGTGTCGTAATGCTATAACATATACGTTTTGACGAGTTTATACCCAGTGGTGTACTCCACCAGGGGTATACTCCATATACGCCGTATACTCTCATAATTTTTTTGAAAAATCAAAAAAGGGGGGTTACACATAAAAAAAAAATTGGAGGGAGGTGCAGCGTATACTCTCAACAAATTTGATGGGAACATCACTGCTTATACCTCAGCGACGACCTAATGCGAAACGTGTGATTTCAGAATGAACGATCGACGGCTATCCGGCACCGACCACAGCTGGTTCAAGTATTTTCCAAATGCCATCAAATCGGTTTTGTCGTGCCGGAGTCAGTACGTATGAATGCACATCATTAATATTTTATACGTACATATTATATTACCTATCCGTATTGGCTGAGCCAAACGAACTGTAGTCATATGTTTACGAAATGTATTATAATTTATTAAAATATTATATTTATTCATTCCGTTTATCAGTGGCGTAAATACAATTTTTTTTTTTCTGGGAGGCGTTTTTAAAAATTCATAATTAATGATTGTTTTCAATATTTATATTTATAGATTAAAATATATTTTATAATAAAACAAAATCATCCCAACATTTTTTATTCCCAACCAACATATTTAAAGTTATCTATAGAATTCGGTTGAATTTTCTGAAAATTCACGAGAAAAAAAATTACAATAAATTCTAATTTTTAAATAAAATAAGTAAAACCTAATTTAAAACAGAAAATTAGTTATTACAATACTACAGTACTGTCTTATTATATAAAAACTTAAAAAACCAGTATTCATCACTCCTCGGACGGAATACTAAGTGGTTGTATTGAACTTTAAAGAAACAATTAATCGTTTCTCTAATAAAACGAATCTGAGTGGAGCTTCAGTTAATTACAGACATAAATAATTGTCATTTTTATATTAAGTAGGTATATTAAACAGTTGTAACATATTTACATTCTATCCGAAATTTGTCTATGATAAGATATTGTTGATATTTTCAAAATTTAAACAATATAACTTTTGGAATAGAGTTAGTAACTAAATAACCTGTGTTTACTATTGTTGATAACGGGTGAAAATTTCAACTTTTTTGTCCGATTAGTTTTGGAGTTTAGGGAAATCAATTAAATTGATTTTATGAAAAACTCGTTTACGGGATATTTTGCCATTTTACAAAATGTTTCGACGGATTATGGATCAAAATATTGAAAATTATGAATAATGATTCCTTAAAAGTACCATTTGTGTGATTTATGATCTAAAAAATTACTATATGAAAATTTAGGACAAATATTTCCATACAAAAATGTGTTTCCATAAAAATAAAAAAACATATATTTTGCCGTTTTTATTTTATATAAAACAACACATTTATGTTTTGGTTCTGGGAGTGATTTAAACCCCCTAAACCCTCCCCGTAAGTACGCCACTGACGTTTATTATACTTTATTATGCACACGTTAACCGGTGCCATAGGTCTAGGAATACTACTACGTTCCATAACATATTATGTCAATTTGTATTGCATGTTGTGTGTTCGTACAAATTGAACGTCCGAAGGCGTTACACAGGAGTGACTGAGTTTCACAACATTTTTAAATACATAGGTTGACAACAAATTAAATTAAATAAATATGTAAATAAGTAGCGAATCAAATACTTAAAAACTTGACAAAATATCAATTATTTATTGTTCAAAATTTTTTATTCTTTTTATAGCATTATTTATTGTTTTGACCAAACTAACTCGGTGGTACCTAAAAGCACAATTTATCTATTTTTACCAATAGCCGAGAAACGCAAAATTGATTTGCACTTTTGTGCCATAGTAGTGGGATAAAAGCATAAATTTTTTGAATTCTTACTAATTTCTCTGGGCGTAAGGAAAAACTAACAAAAAACTGTTAAAAAAACAGTAAAATATATATTAACCTGAATTAATAAAAAATTAGTTTTGTTTTTTAACATAACTTCAAATTTAATTGAGCTAGAAACTTAAAACATTCACCAACTACGACAAATGTGTCAAGCATTCGTAAATACAGATGTTTACATTGTTTTCACCGAATTATTCACTCTAATTTCTCGTACATGGTGTAATTTTAGTTAATTGGCTAACCATATTTACGCCATTTTAATTAGTTTTTTAAATACAAATATTGATTTTAACTAACAATTTAATTATATGCCGATAAGTTTTAATTAAGTTTAACAATTCGTCATAAAAATCACTCAAAATCATTACCGTGTTTGCAATACATGTTTGTGAATATCTGATGTGGATTTTCATAGGTATGATAATTACCTTTATGAGATCCTTCAACTGGTACATAATTTAACTATAAATAAAATAAAATTAGTATTTTAATAAATTAACTAGTATAGTGTAAATTTGTTTAAACTTGTCTTGTTAATTATTTTGTTTTGTCAGTAATATGATATAATATATATATTTTAGAATATTAAATAATGTATGTATTAAAATGAGTGAAAATTGAAATATTGGAGTAATTTAGATTTTTAATTCTATGAGAAAATTTTGTATTTATGTTAGAAAATAAAAACGAATCCCATTTATTTGAATCAATCTCGATTGGGGCATGTTTTTTATTTTAATTTCGTATTCGCGTACATCACTTTTTTATTCGCCCCTCTTGCGCACTGTAATAAAATGTAAATATCACTTGAAATAAAATATTATAAATATTGAAGTCTTAAGTTTTTTCTGTTACCGCTTTTGATTACGCTTCTGTATATATTTTTTTGCAATATGGCTCGACCCAATGCAATAAGCGGTACAACGACAACACATTATCTACACAGAAACGAGACTGGCAACAATACAAAAAAAAAGAAAGTCGATTTTAGTGTTTTATATTTGTGATGCACGCATGTGTTGCACGGTCACTGTGAATTCACAATTTAATTAAAACTATCAAAATAGTAAAAAAAATGTTATTATAGAAAAATAAGCAAAACGATTGATCTATTTGAGCATAAACAGTATCTATGTATATAAGCATTGATCATGAAAAGTATTATTCAGTCAGGCACTTCCTTATTTTGAAAAATGAAAGTTGAAATTGAATTCATATATATATTTATATTTAAATATCTACCACCTTCACCCTTCGAATTATTTCTAGTTTCACTACTGTTTGGCGTTAAAATTATTTTACTACCTAAATAATATGCTTCATATAATTACATTTAAAACTCAAATTGCAATAGAAAAAAAAAAACACTGAAAAACGTATTGAAAATTATAAATGAAAATTATTGATTCACACTCCCAGTTTTATAGTCATAAATATAGCAGTGGATATACTTTAAGCCAGATAAACCATGGTACCCTTTGTTTTTTTTTTTCGTTGTACCTTCATTTTAATCAAGTTGTTTAATGTTTTAATAAAAAAAGAAATGTTATATTTTATTTTAGAATATTTTCATAATGACATCATAACCAAAAGGTACAGGCGATGTTTACGTATTCGATATGATTAGGAAGTATGCAGTGTGCGATGTGCGTATACCGTCGTATATCATCCACTACAGCCCTGCACACCCATTATTTTATCTAATTTATACATACATACATACATATATATTTATATATAATTTAAATTGCCCAATTACTTTATAATATTCTCTATTCTTTTATATTTTAAGTTCTTTTTTTTTTTTTCATTATTTTATAACAGATTATATGGAACCAATTGAGGCACTTCTTAATTTACTGATAATAAAACCAATTCAGTATGAATACATATGAGAAATTAAGCTATTTTAAAACACCTTTTACTACATTTATTATGTTAAATAACTTTTGGAATGTGAAAATTCGTGTGAAAGAGAACTAGCAAGGGTTAGTGAATTTGTCTAGAGTACAACAACAATAACAAACAATAAAAGTCATTGATATGTAATTAAAAACAAGAATTTCTTGAAGAGACTTTTTCCCTCTGTTGTAACACTGATCTGAAGTCAGATTTGAATTTGTTTACATTTTTGAGAATTTCATAAGTTGCTTGAATAAGAAGAGCACCGTTTGGTTTTTAGCCTTCACGCCTACGTGTCAGTAGTACGGTAATACCTCATTGAGTACAGTCGCTGTCGGTCGACCTTTTTCACAACTCAATTGAACACGAAAAAAATAAAATGTTATTTACAACGTTGTCAGTTTTTCACTAGTAGGTATGTTGTGTAGTTACTTATAAGTAACTAACATAATATAATTGAAAAAAAATTTACTATCGATCGATGGTTACAAAAATTGAAAATATCTAGAATAGACAGGAAACCAGATTTTTATCTACATTAATTGTCCTGAAATGTCATTAAATTTTGCTATAAATAAGACTTGGTCAGATCCAATCAGATATTATGTCTTACATCTCGTGTTCATATTGTGAAACTTGTTCTTCTAAAAAAACGTGTCAAAGTCTTGTAAGCTTTAGACGAAAGAACTTATTAAGCAAATAATTCTAATAATATGTATTATGTGATTAAAATGTAAAAACCAATAAAAGATTTAAATGTACATTCAAATGTATTTTACATTTTAATTATTATATTCTACGATACAAAATTGGCAACGTCGCCCTATTTTCGTGTTCAATAGTGTTGTTTTCTGGAGTCCTATTGTTTGATTCCAACCGTGCTCAATCGGGTTGTGAAAAAATTCAATCGTGCTCCTCAATCGGGTTGCAGCCGCAGAAGTACTATAAACCCCTTGATGTATGTACCCCTAACATGTGTTTACATGGAGATATAAAACATGTAACTTTCTTATGTTATTATTACTTTGCATCTTGAAACAATAATGGTTGATAAATAAAGATATATTAATTACGGTGCTTTTTGTAAAATCTTCTGCAAAAATCTCATCGCCAACTGAAGGCGTATTCACGAGGTTTCGGTCTCATGTACCCTGCATTATGTAGCGCAGAGGTCCCCAACCTTTTTTTTCTTCCGTACTCCTAAATATATAAGGGGATCATTGAAGTACTTAAATAATTCCTAAATCTTATACAACAAGTGAGAAAAAGAAAAATAATCACATTGGCCTTCTTCGTTTTATTCGAAATTCGAATTTATACGAATTGAAAAACAAAATAACGAAAACGATGATCTTTCATTTAGGTACTGATGAAGGAAATAACGATTATTTTTTACGCACTTTTTAAAACTGATTATTTATACTATATAATTATGCAATGCAATTTTAACAATTTTTTATTCTTCTGTTTCAATCGAGAACGGTTTAATTCAATCTTTATTTTTCAAATTTCAAATTTATGTTTTTATAATACGACTGAATAAAACGAATTATGTTGATTGTGTAATGGAAAATTATGGTAGAAATTTTAAAAGCGTATAACATTTTTTTAAATTCAGAGAATATTTTTTAAATATGTATTCAATTTGATCTACAAAAAAAATGTATTAATTTATTAATTGAAGATGTCCAAAACTAGGTATTTTAATATTGTCACACAGAATTACGGTGTATGAAAATTATTTTAATTTGACTTTAGCTTTTATGACTTGAGTTTAACTCGGGCATTCGGGAAATTAGGACTTGTAAATTGTAATCAACGGTAGGAATAAAAACTAGGGTTGGGTTTTTGGCCGGTCAAATTCTTTTGGAAAAATTTTCCATATTTGACTGATCAAAATCTCTAAATTAAAAAATGAATTCTCGTAAAACATTTATATTCTGAATCTAAAGTGTATACTCAGTTTACTTTACTATTTTACTGAGACTTTCTAAAGCTATGTACATTAAACATAGTGTCATAAAAAATTTTAGTATTACTATACATTTTTAAACATTTCACTTTATCATTAATTATTATATTAGATTCTGGATGAAGTGAAGAAGCTAGTGTTTTTACAATGATGTTTATTTTTTTATTTTTTTTATTTTTTTCTCTGTGTACAACTTTTCGTATAGAAATACTTGTCCAAAAGTTTCGATCAATAACTTTTTGAAACTCAATTCGCTTCTAGATTGTATTTTAAAGAGGTCATTTTTTGAATTTCTCAATTCTTCAATGTTTTTTTTTTGGAAAAAACTACCCAAAAGTTGACAAAAACGACTCGAAAACCATCAATTTTTTGATCAGAATTTTATGAAAATTTATACATAGTTAGAAAATACTATAAAAAAGATTTTGGCGCAAGAAAATTTTGAAAATGTGAAAAAAAATTTTGGACATTTTTTTTCTTATATCCTTCGTTCAGAATCGTTTTACTGAAGAAATGATTTCTCGTTTCTTTAAAATTTAATACGCCCGTTAAGAGAATACCACCCATCGTGCGAAGTATGTCCGGCTTTTTTTATATTATGTGTATCTGTCTTGTTATTGTACCTATTGTTACTTAAATTTATAACGTGTTATTTACTTATATTACATTCAAATGGCACTGTCCGTTAATAAATAAATAAATGATTAACTGGCCGGTTAAATTCTGTTCGATTTGTATTAAATGACAACAGTCTGACCGGTTATCACTGATCATAAAATTAATAACAATGATAAGTAACGAAATTGAACCACAGAGCTACCGTTATGATTACCGCTGGGCTCTTTTCGCATGACTATTCAGAGTCCTTCCTTTATAATATGAATTATCTATTTTATTTTATTATGTGTTTAATACACGTGTATGTATATTAAACAATATAATATTATACACATTGTGTATATTATATTGCTAAATCCGTTGCCTGGTGATCGACGTAAAAAAAGAAATAAATATTTTACTTAAACCCAGTACGTCCTGTATAGATAGATAATTTTTGCCTAATTGCCGACTGCCCAAAGTCCACGAGTGCGTATTATAATAATTATCAGGAGATTACAATACCTTTTATTTACACGTAATAAGAGAGTTATTCACGTGTAGAAGTTAAGTCACGGTTTACACGAATATGAGCCGTGTTCGGCGAACGTTCGCTTGGAAAATGAACGCGTTCACTTCCTTTCATTTGTAAAACAAAAAACACATTTAGGTTTGTCTAAAAATGAACACGTACGTTATTACAGGTCGTTTATTCGTTTTTCGAATTCGTTTTCTCATTTTGGCGCTCGAAAATTTAAAACAAAAAATGAGTTCGACTTAATTTTGGAAGCGTCAAAACAATAATAATTATCATTATTCGAGAATCAGCTACGCTTTAGACAGTGCGGGTGTGTTTCATCGTGCCGCACAGACCTTGAAAATCGTGACCCCGTGTCGGTGAGTGAAATCGAAAAATTATTTTCAGGGACTCAGGATGACTATTATGACGTCTAATATTAAGTTTATCGTAAAACTAAATAACTCTAGAGCAGAATTAGGATTTTATAGCTCTATAAAATTATATACATAAAAAAAAAAAAAAAATAAAAAAAATACTCTTAAAATGAAGCAAATAATCACTAAATATTAAAAAAAGCATTTAATCAATTTTCAAAAAATGCACAAAAAAAAAAAAAAAATGGCATGTATTTTACATTTTGAGTAGTTACTTATTTTACATTTTGAGCGGAATGAAGAAGCTTATGAGTTTACAATAATGTTTATTTTTTTTATTTTGTATTTTTTTTTCTTTATTCTTTTGAAAAACAATTTTTCGTATAGAAATACTTGTCCAAAAGTTTCGATCAGTTGCACATTATAGATCTGAAATCACACCCAGATTCAGTTTTCAAATGTTTCAGTACATTTTCCAATAACGAGGAAAATCTGTCGAAAAATTGACAAAAAAGATAAAATATGCTATTACCGGAATTTTTGAAAAATTAAAATTTGTTTTTTAACATAACGTCAAAAGTAATGGAGCTAGAAACTAGAAACTTTCATCAACTACTTAAATTGGTCACACAGATACTTCATAAGAATTTCAATAATATTTTATCAATTTTGAGTTAAGTATAGAATATTGAAAATACTGGAAATTTCTCATTTTTTGTAAGTTTTTAATTCATAAAATTATTAATTCTTGATAATAAGACTTTAAAATTTAATATGACTACACTTACATTAATTAAATTGACCTTCATTGTAAAGAGAAATATTAATCTCAAAAATTATTTTACATTAATAATTTTTTTCTATTTACCTATATTTTATCAATTTAAATAAAGAAAATAGATGATACGAGCAACTAGGTCTGACTCACAAATTTTAACCTCTCAAATTCCCATAATTATCACCAGTAGTTTGTGTACAGTTGTTTATAATTGGATTTTTCGTAACATTGTCTGAAATGATATAATATAATGATATTACAAATAAATTGTGATGAGGCTACGGCCAGTTGAGCCTTATGAATTGATGTAAAAACCCATATTCTTAAGCTCCTCTCAGAATTATTTTATTGAAGAAATTATTTATCATTTCTTTGAAATGAAATACCCCCACCAAGTTCAACCTTTACTCGTTTACTCGTTTTTCTAATAAAATTACGGATTTGTTGAAAAATTTTAATTCATTATAATTTTTTTCATTAATTTTTAGGAAATTTAATTGAATCTATAGACAAATTTAAATGAGTTGGAAAACAAAAACCTTGGGATCATTTTGTTTTATGATAAATTTTTTAATCTTACATAAATATTGAAAACTTTAATTAATTTTAAGTTTTTAAACCCTTCTTCCCACTAGAAAAAATCGTATCTACACCACAGCATCTAACGTATCTTCTGTCGTGGTGCTTCTTTTACACATCTTTACACGTCTTAGTGTGTTAATTAATTTTTCCACTGTGTTCGCGTAGGTCGAGGAAGTATTGAAAATATTGGTGTACATGCTTAATTTCAGGAAAAACTGACATTTACTTTTTAATATAAAATGATAACTTACTTGCTCTTTCTAGTTATTTATTTACTATTATTTAATTTTTATAAGAAATATTAATTGATCATTATAATCGTGTGTCAATACAGAGTACAGATACTATTATCATCGATTAATAACATATAATTTTAATAGCATAGTTTATTTTTTATAAGTTTTAAGAAAAAAAGATAAAAATTTTACCAAATGTTAAGTAGGCGCCTTCATTCCTGAAATAGAAATAAGGTTAGAATTTTTAGGAAAATAACTTTTTTTTAAAGATAAATCATAAAAATACATTTCTTATACAAAAATGTATTTTATTTAATTTCTACACCAATGGACAAACATAATTGTTGCCTTTTTTTGCTTTTTTCATCTATAAAATCCTTTAATTGCTTTTACCCCTTTTATGATATTTTATATTAAATTAATGATTTATTACATTGATTTTGAAAATGTTAACCATCAAAAGTAATAAGAACTTGAAAAAATATAATGAACATGGAGATATAATGAAGATAAGTTATCAAAATATATGTTTGTTGGTTAAGTTTTTTTTTAACACATAATTAAAAATGTGTTTTTTTATTAACAAAATAAAACATTAAATGCCTTTTTTGTTTTATTTCAGATTTTTAGTGCCTTTTCTATAATTATTTTTATTGCCTTAAAATCCGAACCCTAAATAACTCGTTCATAATAATTATCATTGCATTTTACAGGAACGTCATGAAGACAACTCAGGATATTTTGTACGTGATCTGTTATTTCAAACTGGACTTGACGTCTTACCAACGACTGTTGGTAGTGTGCTGGGAATGGACCAAGGACGTGTTTTACTACGAGACCGCGCTAGTGGCTTCGTACCTGCTGCGGACGGTCAACTGCACGTGGTGGCTGGCCACGTTCTCTGTGGAAAAATGTCTGTTCACGCTGAACTCGCTCGATCACCACTGGAAGTCCAATTGGATCGTCGATCCGGACGCCTCCTCCTCCTCCTCCTCCTCCTCCGCGGAAGTGGACGGTCCGACTTGCGAGTCCTGCGACGTGAAGTGCGAGGTGCTCTACGACCCGGGGCCCGAGTCGACGTTCATGGACGTGGTTTTCATACACGGGCTACGGGGTGACAAACTGAAAACGTGGAAACAGGGCGTGTGGAAACAGGTGGGTCAGAAACCGGAACCGGTGGTTGTCCGGAGCTCCGGCGGTGGCGATGGCGGCCCGCTGTCGTCGACGATGAACCGGCTCGAACGACTCGCCATCGACGAGGAGATCAAGGAGTTCACCAACTGTTGGCCCAGGGATTGGTTGCCGCTGGACTGTCCGTACGTCCGGGTCATAACCATTAGCTACAGTACGGATCCTTATTTGTGGAGACCGATTTGGCTCGCGAAACCGGCCAGGTAAGATTTTCAATAGGTAATTAGATTAGAGTGTTGAGAATAGTGATGATGTGCGAATCCCCGGGAATTTATATACGGGATATTCCCGGAGAATGTTTCCAGGAATGTTCCTGTGATGGGGAATTTATCGGCAGTATTATATTCAAAAAAATAAAAATATTGTTCAAAATATGTTTCAATGTTTAATTCAATTTATAACTGATCCGAATGACAAACGTATTTTTACCAAAAATATTATTGGAGAAAAGCTCTAGGGTAGTTAAAAAAAAATTAATATTTATTCGATGTAAATCTAATTTAAGTGTATACTAGTCGTGAATGTAAAGATTGTAATTAATTTAAATAATAATAAAAAAAAATACATTTATAATTATTACTATGCTTAACTAGGTGCGAAATAAAGTAGCTGATACACTAACTATAATACAGTTTCTTTATTAGACCCGACGTCCTCTCACGGGGACATTCTTTTCAAATTTATGTTTTTATAGTTTAAAATTGTTTTATCGCTTTCAAAATGCATGAAAGTTATTATTAATGTAATGCAGATTACGAAAATCATAATATCAATTAAGTAT
>JAIPRM010000117.1:0-17888 GCA_025469315.1 Stegophylla sp. TES_Ste_2020 | reverse complement strand
GAGGCGAATCGGGTTTCAAAAAGTTATTGATCGAAACTTTTGGACAAGTATTTCTATACGAAAAGTTGTACACAGAAAAAAAATAATAAACATCATTGTAAAAACACTAGCTTCTTCACTTCGTTCATAATCTAAAATCTATACCTAATAATTATATTTAAGAAAAAATATTTACGTCTTATTTCAGTTAAATATATATGCAAATAAATATAAAAAAGGCACCAAAAATAATAATAAAATGACCGTAAATCTAAAAATTCCCAAAAAAATGCAAATTAAAAATTGTATCATTAGATTCAGTGTTTTATGAATCAAATTTCTGTAGAGAAGAGCAACATATTAGAGCAAAAGAAAAAAAGATACAAATGTATCAAATTCCGGTCCCTAATTATAAGGTATAAAGAAATTGATTATTATAAACAGTATCTATGTGACTGCTTATGGCATTTTTTTTCTTTAATTCAGAAGAAATAATAATATTGATTTAACAATATAATCTGTAGATGAGTAAGGTATTTACCACTATCCATTATTCAAGCTAAACAATTTATAAAGCAGGCCAAATAACTATAAAATTGGATTTTAAATATGCAAATGTATATATTTAACGCCTCTGATGTAAATTATTGAACATTATTTCTTTAATTTTTTTTTTTGTTTAGATTCTGAGTGGAATGAAGAAGCTATTGTTTTTAAAATGATGTTTATTTCTCTTCTTTTTTTTTTCTGTTTACACTTTTTTGTATAGAAATACTTACCCAAAAGTTCAACCAGAAACTTTTTGAATCAAAATTTGCCTCTAGATGGTACTTTTGAGAGGTCATTTTTTGAAATTCTTAGTAGAATTATTACATTATATTTCAATAGAATTATTATTATATCTATAATACATCATCAGTAAAGTGTCTCAAAAAACTAAATTAGTTTCAAGTCTTCTTGCTAAGATATTCAGGCCAAGCCAGTACAGAGTTAGAAAATAATCATGTGGTAGATGATCAATTTTTAATTTATACTCTACAAAGTTAAGAACCTTGCACTAAACACATTCAATTTGAATCATACTGCAAGAGCTATCAGGATCCCACACAACGGCTTCATATTCTAAAATAGGCATAATACAGGCACATGATAAAGATTTTATTGGATTCACTAATTTCAATTCATTACAAATTATTTTCATGAAAGACCAAAATAAAAATATAAAAATACTAACTATATATTAGATTATTCTAAACCATTTATATGCCCTAAAAAACTAAGAAATATGCTAATATGATGCAATAATGTTTTGATATGCTCAAAAATATGCGCTTAAAAATGACGTTATTTATTTTATATTTTAATTTTAAATTTTATATTCAGAATTTAAAAAGTAGATGGTGAACTTGAAAAATGTTGTTCATTATTTTAAGTCACCTAGTACAGTGATTTCCAAAGTTGGGGGTGCACGAAGAGTTATTGACAGTCAGAAAAAATAATTTCCATCATATGATTAAAAATAAACCATAAATAAACCATACTGCTGATAACGATTTAATAATTGGAAAAACGATTACTTGTATATTTGCATAAATCCACCATTAGTAGAGTGGGCATAAGTTTTAATGGTTGCCAAATAAAAAAAAAAAACTATAGATTTTAAATCACTAAGCCAAATATTGAAAATACTTCACATGTTTTTTATTTTTAAATTATATTATATTATATTATATTATATTCACGCCATTGCTAATCCTATCCAAATGAATACATTTAGGTAAGTTTTCAAAACCACATTGAAGAATTTGTAAATTTAGTGGGGTCTAGGAAAAACTGAAAAATTAACATGTGGTCTGGACAAAACCAGACAAAAAAATTGGGAAACATTTTATTCTTATTATAAAATTATATGCAAGTAAAAGCCATATTACCCAATTAACTGATATAGTATACTACTATCATTGACAGCAGTTCCCACAATCTTCTCTAATTCATAACTTTTAAGTCATAAGTATTTAAAATATAGCTTAAACACAAATTAGTTTAGTTCAATTATTATTTATTATTCTTTTACAATAATTTCAGACCATCACAATATTAAACACTAATACTATTTATTGCCATATCCAGCGAAATATCTTAAAAAAAAAATGTAATGCGTGTCAAAGTTTAAAACTATTTGGAAACTTGAAAATTTTGTATTAATTTGAAAAAATAATAATATGTTAGCATACTACTTTTTATCAAAACAACTATTGTGTTACTTTATCGCATTAATTTAATCTACCACACAAACAATGAAAAATGAATTTAACTGTAATTTTCTTTTGAATGGAAAATTATGTCACATTTATCCAACACTGTGTATAATGTTGTAAATTATATGATTACAGCAAATGAAAACCAACAAACTCACCGTATTATAAACAACACCAAAGGAATATTGTTTTATAGCGTTCCTCATAACGGATCTCCCTTAGCCAACATTAAATTACCATTATTCCAAAGGTCGATTGAATTACAAGAACTAGTAAATGGTACAGAGATTACAATACATTTTGCAATAAAATAATTTTATTAATTAGGTATTATGTTTAAAGATACAAAAGACATACAAAAACTTCAGAAAACATTTCAAAAAATGATGAACAGTAATGGACAAATACAAGTGAAGAGTTTTATAGAAACCAAGTTGACTCTCATGAAACTTATCTATTTAAGAATTGTATCCATACAGTCAGCAGGTAAATATTAAATTTAAATTTGTTCTGTAAGATGTTATATGTGGATGTATTTAACAAATAATTCTAACTTGGTGTTTATAACCTTTTTTTTTATTTAAATTATACTGAATTCTAAATTTGCTTTTTTGTGAGGGAATTTAAGCACTCTGATTTACTAATATCTCACTATGTTAATTATTATTTAAAAATATTAAATAATAATTATGTGAGAGTTTTTGGCTCAACTTGGAAAATAATTTTTTTTTTTTTTTTTGGGGGGAGGGATAATATGTATTTTTGAAGTTAATGTCTTTTGGCCTCTCAAAAGAAATTAACCACATGTTATTCTCAAAATGTCTGGGAGGATGCTATTATGTATATGAAATTGTTTTTGAATAATACCAAACTTTAAGTCAATGGAGAAAGGACTTTCTTTTTACAATTTACAGTCTAAATCTTCTCTCAACAACATTATACACAAGAAATAACAATATTTAAATTTATTATTTACTGATATGTATTTTTATCATTCTAATAATTTAATAAAATATAATCAATGATATTATTTATTAATAATCACTGATTATATTAAAAATGTCATTTTACACTACTATAATATTTGAATCATAAATTAACACATACTTAATTGTATGACAATAAATATTTTTCTTCAATAAAGAGAATATAATTAATTGATTTTTAAATATTTGTTTTGATTAAGACCCAGGATTTGGAGATTTATATGGAGTTCCATTAGACCATCGAAATATCTGTAAGCCAAAAAGCCGGTAAGAAATGAAATTTAATTATAAAATACATGAAAAAATATAATATAACTTATTATAAAAGTAGTAAAGACATTTTTTTTAAATATTTTTTATGTTCTTCATGTTGTATATAATATAATAATAATATTGTATTACAGGAATTGTTTCCTATATCAAGAGCTCGTAAATATGATACATTCATTAAAGCAATCTACAACAGAAGAAACAGTGTAACAAGTACAAATAATGGACAAAATAAATTACACTCATGAAAAGCAAACAAGAGATCAATGCGTACCAATTAATACTATATAAAATATACATCAAATATATATATATATATATATATATGTGTTATATATATTTAGACTAATCTAAATTGTTAATGAATCATTTTTTTTTTTTAATTAAAATAAAACAATTAGTTCAGAATAATTTTTTGGTCATTCTTAAAATAGTTGACATTACAGATCCATTCATAATACTAATTTATGTAATATAAAATAAAATAAATAGACTTAACTACTGTATGCAGCAACGGTTTTTATCACAGAGAGCGTTTTTTGGTACACGAATGATAATCTATAAACACATAATGAATGTTAAAAACAATTTTTAATTAATTTTGTTTATATAAAATACAAAGAGTAAATTTAATTAATATTTAAATAATATGCAGTAAACAAGAACTATCTTCGATAGTTGGATGATAGATAGATGGTGCTGGAGAAGAACATTAAAAATTCCTTGGACAGATAGAATAAAAAATGAAGAAGTATTTCAAAAAATAACGAACGAAAAGTAATATGGAAAATAATCGGGGAAAGGAGTAAAAAATGGATTGGAAATATAATAAGAAACAAATCACAGAAGGTATAGGAAAAAAGAATTACTAAGAATTAAAAGTAGCTGTAATGGATAGAGATCAATGGAAAGGATTGTTAAAAAAAAAAATAAAAAAAAAACAATACGGTAGACTGAAGGATCCGGTAGACCGGAAGATCCGAAAGACCGGAGAATCCGAAAGACCGGAGGATCAGAAAGACCAGAGAATCCGGAGTGTGGATGATCCGGTTGATCAGATTGACCAGATGATCTCAAATTTTTGAACATCATAGAAAACCAAAATTTTCAAATGTAAAAAGTTTGATTGAATGCTAAAATATTGGAAAATAACAATTTTAAAACTATAAAATCTTGAATATTGAAAAAAATATTAAAATATTAAATAAAATACTTTATAAAGATTATTTTATGATTTTTAAAATGTAACGAGAAAAATTAAAAACAAATCTAGTTAGAAAAATTAAAAACATGTTTTGTAGTCAATGATGTTTCAACAAGCAATTTTTTGAAGTGCTTTTGAGAAGTCATACTTTTTAACTATAATTAATAAAAATGATTATCTGTTACAAAAATTTGCCCAATTCGTTGGGTTAAAGAAAAGGAAAAAAATATAAATTTTATTAATATTTTATAATAAATATTAGTATGAATTATATAAATAAAATTATGAAATAATTTAAAAACTTCATTGAATTTTCGATTTTTTGGAGAATGTGTAAAAAATGTGTAATATCATTAAAAATAATGAACTCACTCTTATTGGAAATAAAAAAAAAAAAATTTTGTCAATAATCCTATGTTTGAATAAAATTGTCTGTTTGATCTAGAAAGCTGAAATCTTGGGAGAATATTTTATAGAAAAAAAAACCCCCTAATGTTAAAGGTTATTCAAATTTATGGTGTTCAAGATTTTGCCAAATAATAATGATATTTTTTTTTCAATTTTCAATTTTCAAGATTTTGCAATTAAAAAATTTGCTTGTTTAAAATTTTTAAGGATTTGTTTTTAAAAATTTTGATTTTCTAAAATTTACCAGGTCAAAAAATTAACTTTCAAGTATATTTTTTACTTACTTAGAATCAGCTTTGCAGATAGACATATGATTTAAAGGCAATTCGTAAACTTCACCCACTGATGGATCTAAATTCAAATAATTTCAATTTCAGTATTTTACACCAAAATTTTTAAAAATTATAATTAAAACTATAACTTATTTTTTAAGATCTTTTAATAACACATTTTTAAGAATAAAATTATTTCAATTTTTATATATGCATAATTTTTTAAGTTTCAATTTTTTTTTTTTAATAAAAACTACTTTTAACCATATATAATACATATATATATATATTATATAGAGAATATTTTTTAGAAGTGTTTGCTATTTATATTATTCCTTAAGAAGTTTAAAAATTAGTTTTAGACTATTATTATAGTTTTAATGTAGGAAATATAACTAAAATTGCCAAAAAGTAGTGGTTGCTATTAAATATTTATATTAAATATTATTTAGGTACAAAATAAAAGTTCACTGTAAAAAGAATATTTAAAAATATACTAGCTTCTTTGCTCTAACCAGAATTAAAAAAAAAATCATACTACTACTAAACAATATGAAAAATTATTTTATTACTAACAAATGTGGTGTTCATATTATTTTAAATTATTCTTAAAAGAAGCCTTAAAAATTCAGACTACAAGAATTAATTTTTCAGAAACACATATTTTGAGATACCTTGTAAACACTGTTATGCAGTTTTCATAATAGCCTAGATGTTCATGTTTTTTATTTTTTTTTTCAAAAATAAAGTAACTATAATGAATTAAATAAAAAAATTTAAATATTAATTGGCAATGGATATGATTCATCACAATGTCACAAATAAATAAATTCATATACTTTTAGTTTAAATGCCATAAATTTAATTCATTAATTACTACATTGAGATAATATGAAATTTAGTTTTAAAAATATTTCACAAATATGAGAGTGAAGTGAAGAAGTTAGTGTTTTTACAATGATGTTAATTTTATTTTTTTCAGTAAACACATTTTAGTAAAATAAAACTTATACAAAATTTTTTACTAATAACTTTTTAAATTATCACTGAGGGGATCTTTTCCATAATGCACTTTCCATTTTTTTAAAAAATTTTCTTTTATATTTATTCTTATATTAAAAGTAGCGACAATATTGGTATTATTATTTTTATCCAAAACAAACTATTTGGTATATGAAAAATATGTATTTAAAATTAGCATTTTTTTCACAAGGACCTATTTCCATAAATTATTTTTGACACAAAGTGCTATTGCAATCAGTTATGAAACAGACTATTTTCTGTGTTAATGGTATGCGATGCTAGTTTCAAGTATTTTAAAAGGTAAATTTAAAAGGTTATGTTAGGTTAGGTTAGGTTTTAAGATCATTTTTTATTTAGTTAATGAATAAAATCCAAAGTTTTTGAAATTAAAATATAGATAAATACTAATATCAAAAATATTATAAAATAAAGTTTTTAATTATTTTAAAATTTACTACTATTTATTTTATATATATATATATATTTTATTATACATATAATATATAAAGAATATCAATAAAAATAAGTTATTAAACTCATAATAATTATAATTATGCATTAACTGAAACTCCACTCAGAATCATTATATTGAAAAACTACTTAGTTTTTTTTAAATTCAACATACCTATAAGAGAATCTCACTCGAGCAGCAAAGAATATCAAACATGCAAAGTATGTCTGTATTTTTTTTTTTTAAATATAATATTTATCATTGCATACATTTTTTTTTTTAAAAAAAAATCAGAGTACACCATTAGTATTAAACGAGGGGTAATCCACTTCTTAGAAATCGGTGTACACATCTTTGGAAATCTTTAGAAATCTCTAGAATTCCCTAGAAATCTTATGAAATCTCTAGAAATCTAAAGAAATCTCTAGAAATCTTTAGAAATCAATGGTTAGGTACACGAACTAAACCAATATAGGCAAGGAGGAAGCATGACATAATATTTTTAAAACAAAAATTTAATTTTGTAAAAGATGATATTCTGATCTCGAGTAATTTTCTCATTTTACTACCGAACCAATTTACTAGAAATAGTATATACTAAAACACAAGTTTTGATAATTATTAATAATGTAGATATTACATTTTTTGATTTATGTATTATATATATTAAGTTTTTTTTTTTTTTTTGATTTTTACAAAAATTTAAAATCATATATCAATTTCATTTAAATCATAGTTTACTAATGTTTAGATTTAATATATAATTCTTATTAAGCTCGCAATGAAGTGTCTATTATACAATATAGAATAAACTAAAGTTGCAATTGGCATATATTTTCTATAATTAACATCGATTAATTTAAGCAATATTAATAAATAAGTCAAAGAAGTATCCTACATTAAAACTACTAAAAAAATGTTTTCAATTGATTTATGTATATTATGTGGAATACCAAATTATTAGGTAATTAGTACACATTAATCCGTACTGGTATCTACTAAACATGGTTTATAAAATATTGAACATATTATGCGAGATATTATGTAATAATACAAAATGTATTGTGAATAAAAAGCAATTTTAAAAAATTTCTAGAAATCTTTAGAAATCTGTAGAAATCTCTAGAAATCTTTAGAAATCATTAGAAATCTTAAGAAATCTTAAGAAATCCCTAGAAATCTGAAATCTGGTGTACATAATTTTAAGTAGTGGTTTACCCCTCGGTATTAAACCTTGAACAATATTATAAATTTGAATTGTTTTCAAAATAAAATAACAAATATCACTTTTCTATTTTTTTTTATTTTAAATTAATAAATTATCTTTTGCTATTTTGGTTTTTAAAAACAAGTGTTCTATAAATGCTTTTGTTCATGAGTTTTATTAAGCTGTAACATAAATAATTTTTTTTAATCTTACCAGCTGCATCTTTAGGTACACACAGTATTGGTACTTTTAAAGCTGTAAACTCTGTTGGAAGGCTTTCAGCAAAAGTTACAATCTTTATTGGATTCTCTTTTAAACATTCTAAGAATTCATCATGGAGAGACACCAACTTAGGTGAATCTAGAAATAAAATTTAAATGACAATCTATATTATATTTTGCCACTGAAGAATAAGACAGAGCTGAGCATGATTCAAAATCCTTTAGATTTTTAAAATCAATTAACATAAATTTTTATTTTGAAAATTATATTTGTTAGAAATGTTAATTTAGTTAAAAAATGTTTTACAAATATTTTAATTTTCGATTAATCAAATTTATATGAAATAAAAAAAAATATATATAGCTTATATACCTTTAAATTCTAAGTAAACCATAGAAGCTAATGATTTTACAATTACTTTTTTCTTATTAACATTTTTATGCAGTAATCTCTCTCCAAGATGAGATTGCTCTATTGAAGAAATGATTTATTGTTTGTTTAAAATTCAACATACCCACCAAAAGCATCCCACATGAGGTGTAAAGTACGTTTTTTATTTTATTATTACTTGTAAGTCATATTTGTAATTTTTTTAATAATTTTAAGGTCATCGACATCCAATCCCTAATTTTTAATTTATTTGAAAATTAATTTAGATAATACAAAACTTGATTGACTTAAAAATGTCTTAAAAAAATAATAGTAATAATGAAATACATTTTTTTATTGTTAAGTGAAGACAATTATTGATGGTGAGAATCCTGGATTTATATAATTTTTTTGAATGTATTTAATGCATTTTGATTTGTATTTTTAAAATAAATTGTTTTGACAATTTTTCCCAGCTCTGAAATAAGAATAATACCTGTTCTGAGTTCATCTACTTCTACAGATGGCCATAAAAAAAATCTATATGCACTGTTTAGAGTGGCTAATGGAGACCCATGATGTGGAGTACTAAAAAAGAAGACGGATCTGGTTTTCTCAAAGAGTTTTCTCTCGTTAGGATTTTCACTATTACGAGCTGAAATAAATGCATTTTTTATTAATTGTGTTCATTTATATTTTTTCTAATTAAATAGTTTACCTGCGACTAACATATTTTTCACAAGAAGTCCACCCATAGAGTGAGCCAAGAATATGATAGGTCGATCGCCAATGCCAATAGCCAACAACTGATTCATTAATTTTTCTGTACGTCCTTCAAGAGTCCGATGACTAGCGAAACAAATTTTTAAATAATTTAAAGTTTAATTAGTTTAAACAGAAAAGAGTGAGAATGAAAAATCTTACTTCTTTTGTTTTAATGGACAGGAAGGTAACCATTCAGATAATGTTGTACTATAATCGACACCAATTACACGAAGGCCTTCTTCATCAGTTGGCAACCAATCAGATGGCCAACATTGACTATAGCCATGGTTGAGAGCAGTTTGTCGTACAGTAGAATCACTTCTTTAAAAATAAATTGAGTATAACACAATTTTATGAATACGATTTGAAGATTTAATTTTACCCATTTAATGAGTAAGGTCCATTTCCTTTTAAATTTTCTTTGTGCGGTATATCATTCAAAACAAACTCAAATTCACTTCCAATCAAGTCCCATTCTCTAGCTTTGACTTCTTTGTAACTCTCTAAATAGTCCTGCATATCTTCACCAGCTGGTATCTTTTGTGTAGTAACATTTGAAGTGACATTAGGTTCGACCTTATTACTCATATCTATTATCAAAAAACAATTATTGAGATTATTGAGCACAAACTTTAAGTAAAAAAAAGTAGTGAGTATATATTTTAGCTATCAGAAATAACAATAAAAATGTATATTAAATTATTAATTTTATAAATGTATGATGTAAATATACATACCAAATAGGCCAAGAGGTTCATTGATATACAAATCTTTTTCACGCCAAGAAAAGCTGACACCGCCCAAAAGACCATGAACAAGGACTATATCAATTTTAGCATCTTGATGGTATCTATTTTTTGGATGTAGTAATACTGTTTGCTTTCCAAACATATAGTTTCCATTAACTGGATCTTCATCATCCATATTTAATAAAGTTCGATTAGCCCATGATTGAATCCTGAAATTTCGATGATTCTTCCATTCAAACAAAACACTGATCCACCCTATATATTAAAAGCAAAAAGATTAGAATGTTAAAATATTAGTCAGTTATAGAAAGAAAGATCAAATGTAAAATCAATTGTACATAATAATATATACACAATTTTTTTTATATATTTCTAAGTAACTAAATAATATCTATTGACTATTAAAATAATATTTATTATATTATACCAGTAGAATAAATATCTTGAATGAGATCCTTATTTAAAGATGCAACTGACAATAACTTTCCAATTTCTTCTGCAATTTCTTCATCATTCTTTAAATATTGATACAAAGCCATCAAAATTTGAAGACCTCCTAATTTTACCATATCTGTGGAGAACATAGTAAATTGTTCAACTAAAATTTTCACAATTTATACTATATATATTATTAATACCAGTAACATTTTTTTCGTTATTACAATGGTGACGTAAAGAATGAATGCATAACTGGAAAATATTATCATTATCTATATGCATACTTCGAAAATCTGGCGGTACGTCCTCTGGATGATAATAATCATGATGTTTATCCTAATATAAATTAAAATAATGTATTAAAGGAATAAATTATTTTTATTACGCAAAATAGTGATCAAGTGAAAATATTATGTTTTTAATAAGTGAAAGTTAAATATCTAAAATGTGGCATGAAAAATCATATTATAAGTCCATTCCAAATATTTTCTTATATTTGATTTTAGATTTTGCGCAGAACGAAGCTTATGAATTAAAGTTTATTTATTTATTTTTTCTGTTCAATAAACACTTTTGCAAATAAAAATACTAATCCAAAAGCTTCGATCAGGCACTTTTTAAATCAAAATTCAGCTCTAGATGGTGCTTTATTTATACTTAGCATTATTTCAAAGGGTTGAAACTTATCACTTTGATTGATGGCCATTGCTTGTACCCTACCTCATCCTATTCTCCTCTCCCCTACCCAACTCTTCCAAGATAACCATAGTAATGTGATAACCATGGTAATGTAGTAATTATTGTACGATAACAGAACCTCTGTTCAGAATCATTTCATTGAAGAAATTAATTATTACTTTTTTTTTAATTCAATACACCTACCGAAATATACTACCCAGAAAGTAAAGTATGTCTATGGTGTGAAGTACGTATGACCTTTTTTTTTCTAGTTTAATCATTTTAAATATTTGAATTTAACTTTCATTTATCAAAAATATTATATTTTCACTTGATAAATTTTTGCACGATAACAACAACATATTTTAAAAATGTATTTTACTTACTTCAAATGCATGTGCCACAAAATAAGATAAACATTTATGTTCATTTAGTGAATTTAATTTAAGTAACAAGTCTCGGAGTTTAGCCAAAATCTCCTAAATCAAAATTTTTTTATTATTAATAGCAAAATAAAATTATAGTTATAATTATTTTACATATTTTGTCCAACTCATTTTTCTAGGTGGTAAAAAAAATTTTGGATTCACATTAGCAGATCGAGCTAAACCAACCATTGTATGTACTTGACTCATTTGAGCTAAATGCTGAAAATCTGGATCTAAAACAAGAAAACATAAAAAAAATTTTAAAAAAAACCAACAAAATTATAGATAAAAATTAATATTTACCTTTTAAATTATCCATATTTGTCAATCGTTGTATAGCTGCCCAAGCTACTTTAGAATTTTTGCCATTGTTAATCATTTCTAAAAGTTTCCAAGCTTTTTTATGTTTGAAATCATTCCATTTTTGTAAAAAAAATACAGGAGGATTTGTTGGCTGAATTATACTGTTGCTATCAATGATTTGATATTCATCAAGTTCTATATTAAACATGATATAAAATAAGTATTAGAGCTGGCAAGAAAATTAAAATTCCTACATTTTAATTTAACCATAACTGTATTATACAGTGAAATAATAGTCAATACCTATTAATTTTTGAATATATTTGATTTATTCTATTTAACCTTTTAAAGTTTTAAACATATCAGATATTTATAGTTAAATTACTAACATACGTACATGAAGGGTACAGGAGATACTTACAAAAAGGTTGTTTGAATTAAATAAAAATTAATATATAAGTGCTCTTTCTAAGTTAGATTAGCCCTTTTAAAAGAAATTTCCTAAAATTATTTAATTAAACTCACTGCCTAGTGCCTATGGATTATTAAAATTAATGTTTTAAAGAAATACTATTTTTTTTTTTATTCATAGTTAGTAAATTATGATAATGAATGGAGTTATTTCAATACACTGCACAATATAAGTTTTTAATCAGTTAAACTTTATTTTTTTAGGACTTCACCCTTTATTATGTTGATAAGTTGTTTAATAATTTATCTTCCACTGCATAGGTACATTTAACTATTTAAATATAGAGTATAGGAATCATTAATAATGTATGTCAGTCTCAATCGAAATGTCCAGTAAACAATTGATAATTGAAAAAAAACAATAATCAAAACTAAGAACAAATAGTTCCTACTTAACAACTCAAGTATTTTATTTATTCTAATTTGGTATTCTACACCAGCAGTTCCCAAAGTGTGTTTTGTAAAACAAAAGGGCAACAAGGCAATTATAAGGATTTCATGAGTTAAAACTGCATAATATAGATATTTTTTCATAAATATTTTTTAATGGTTTTATGATTGTGCAGACACCAAAATTTAATATATAAATAGATTAAATGTCAACTTATACAACATTATATAAAAAATAAATTCAATTGTTAAGCATAACATCAAATTTAAAAAATTACCTATTCTACATAAACCCATGTACAGTTCCATTATACACAGTTGAAACATTGAAATTACCTAAATGTGTAATTTAAACATTAAAAACATTAATAGTTTAAAATAATGGATTTTGATTTTAAAATGTTTTTTTTTTTTTTTTTTTAAGTCAAACAAAATATTGTGAATGTTGTAATACATTATTGGTTCATGTTTATGGTTAATAGTTGAAAAATATAGATTAAGTTAGAGTTGGTATTCTGCCAAGCACAAGCTGTTTTTTAAGGGTGCCGTGGCTATGCAAGTTTGGGAACAGCTGTTCTACACAATACCTAGTGTTTTTTTTTTATAATTCCTAGGCAATCTATGCAATTGTCTATTAAGTTCCTATATACTGATTACAAAAAAAAAAAGGTCAATTATATAAAATATAATAAAATATACCTACCAATAAGACATACAAACATAGATGTCAAGAACACAAGCAATACGGAACTAAGGCCACATTATGCTTCATTTATGGTTTAATTAGGGCCCAAAGCCTCTGATTTATTGTTGTGGTTTGTAAAATATAGCTTTTATCTTCTAATTAATATTCTATGTTATAATTCAACTCCCTAATAAACTAATTGTTTTTTTATAATTTTTGTAAATTTTAATTCACCAATTATTTACTTTTAAAATGATAGAACGACTGTCTAATATTAATAATTTATATAAATTGAAAAAAAAATGTTAGATCATAGCTCTGCTCATGATATTTTTAAAACCTGACAAATGTGTGTGCAATACAAAAAGTTAACGTGTTTACCAGTGAACGTTGCTTTGTCGACAAATACATATTCTGGCGCCTTGTAGTTGAGCAGCATCGGGTCCTTTTGAACGCAACGCTCGATGGTGAGCATTGTCTCGTGTACTTCGTACGCCAGCCATCCCAGGCTGCTGGTGACTACGCAAAAGGCTATGGATTCGGCGAACAAACGGATGCGATTGCGGTTCTGCGACATGTAGCCCGGCACCTGGGCCAACGCTTTCCGCAACTCACCGAACGGTATCGCCTTGAACATAGTCACGTCTGGCAGCGGCTAGCGGATGAGCTTGTTGATAGACGTTTGGTCTCGACTTTTAACAATAATGGTCGGCCGAGACCCGTGACCGCAGCTGCAAATCGAGAAGAGTCGCCATGGCAATGACGCGGTTCGCGGCGAACTCGTAAAGGCGTGAGGCTGTAGATGCGGCGGTATTAATAATACTAATTATATCTCGTCTGTCGGCCGCGGCATAATATGAAGTGTAACGGACAACGCGATTCGTCATTTTATGTCGTACAATTCTAGGAGGTAAACAAGCAGCGGTCGGGTAATAATTATTGCCAATTTCCTGACACTGATAACGTAATGTTTATGTTTACGCATTGATAACGCGCGTTCATTGTCACTGTAACTTGTGGCTCGTTGTCTCTTAACCAGTCACGCCACACTACGTCATGCTCGGCTTCGCCATAATAATATGCAGCTCATAACGAAATCTATAAAAGAAGAAAAGTAATTTTCTAGCTATGCAATTATTATAACATACGTTTCATTGCTTATAATACCATTGATAATGGAACAATTTGAAAGTCAATGAAAATACTAATAATTATTATTTTATCAAATAATAAATTTAATTATCATTATAATATGTATATACACATATATATATATATGTGCAGCGTATCTCAAAAACGGCTCTAAAGATTTTCATAAAATTTTGTGTGCTTCTAGGGTTTTGACGTTTTGAGGGGCGTAGAATTGATCGAGCTAGGTCATTTGTCCAAAATGACAAAACCTTAAAATTTCAATTTTTAGAAGTTACAGTTATTGATCCTTAAAGATCTTCTCTACATCGTAAACATTAGAAAAAAATACTATCATATCGTAGTATTATACTCGTAATATAATCAGCTGTTTCGGTTAGGTTGCCATAGATATGTGATTTCCAAAGACGTGTAAAATATGGTGATTTCTATGGCTTAACACGACCCGTGGGTCATGGTACGTTTTGGAAAACGTCAAATTTCTGTTCTTAAACAATCATTAAATCGTTGTAAATAGTACTTTTTGGTCTAATAGCTATTTTTAGAATAACATTTTAAATCAAAATATATTACCTTTTTTTATTTTTATTTTTTTTTTGTTAACTTCAGTTAATTCCCCTCTATGTATTGAATTTAGGAAAAAAATGGGCATCTAGGAAAATGTATCCGTTTTTTTCTCTTATCTTTTGTAAAAAAAGAAAAACTACTCAAGCGACTTGGTAAAAAAAAAAACCCGAAATAATTTAAAACTGCTATGAAACGTATTCAAAAACGTCGCATTAAAACGGATGTTGAAACAGTGAAGCTAGAAAGTCATTTTGGCAGGAGTTAGCAGAGATGGAAATAAGAGGTAGCTGGCAGTATGTTTATTTAGAGGTATGTTCTTGAATGACCGAAACCAAGGAAGAAGAAGAGAAGAGGTGAAGAGAAGAAGAAGCTTGAATTAAAAATAGATAGTTTTCGAGTCTTTTTCTGTCAAATTTGGGTAGTTTTTCTCAAGATTTTAGAAAAATGTTGAGAATTTCGAAAAACAATCATTTTAAAGTACCATCTAGAGACAAATTTGGTTTCAAAAAGTTGCTGGTCAAAACTTTTGGACAAGTATTTCTATATGAAAACGTGTACACATAAGAAGAAAAAAGAAATAATATGATGTAAAAGTATTAAGTTATTCCGCATACTATCCGGGTAGTACAATATCGAAGTATAGATATTATTAAAATTGTTCACAATTTAAAATTATTTTCTTATTCACAAGATTTTTAAAGATTTTATTTTTAATTTAAAAAAACCATTAATATTTAATAATTATACTTTACCTTAATGAATTTTATTTTTATATAAGACAGCAAATATAGCGTATTAGTAGGTTCAATTTGTACAGTCGTTTTTTTTATTTCGAAAGAAGCTTGCCGATTTCACGAATTTGGGGTGTGAAACATATTATGTACTTATGTATCATTCTCGAATCTATAGATATATATATTCATAGATTCGAAGCCGATTTCGATGTGTATATGCATAATAATAATTATTATTATTTGAATAGGTGATTGTTTAAAAAAAAATTTGAGTTTTATCTAATCGGTAAATTTGTATAAGTATTTACCGATTATAAAATGTATTATGAAATAAAATGTGCCATAACAGAGTAAAAATCATAATATGTAATAAATACGAAAAATCTTATAATAAATGTAATGTAAATGAGAATTATTTTATGTGACATATTCAAACCTTTTTAACATTTAAACTGTTAAAAATAATGTTATAAACAAATACATTATCATAAAATCGGTATGTGAATTTCGACACATATATTATATGAAAAAAAAAAAGAAAAACTAGTAAATCTTATTCAATTTGACTGTAGTATTATTGACCTAAGTGCATTGTACGTATTATTTTATTTGTATTTCATAATCAACAATATAATTATGATATATAGTTGTTTTAGACCGGTAGTGAATTTAACTAGATTAATGAGTACAATATTGTTAATATGTATCAATAAAAATATGAATAAATGGTATTACAAGTATCCATTTATTTGTGTGACTAACAGAAGAGTTTCCAATAATCATCATTTTCATCTAAAAATATGACTATGAGCGTTGCTATGAGGACGTTGTTCATAATAGCATTAAAAATTATATTTGTTCCTTTTGCGTCGCCTAAATCAGGTAAATTAATTGTTTTATTTAATATTTAGTTTTTCTTAGAAGAGAAAGAAAAAGTAGGTTGTGTAGTGTATATAGGTACCTGCTACCTCCTCTCTCCCAAATTTAAACACGTTCAGTGAAGATCATCATCTAATTGAAAGAATAAAAGTTTCAATTTTTTATTGTTTCAATAAGATGATTCTAAATGAAAGAAGTTAATAATATAAAGAATACCTAATAATAGTCATCGTTTTCAGCACACTCGCCTAGAGTATTTGATCCGAAGAGCGAAGAATATCACTGGTGTGAAGTATGTTTGACTGTCTTCACTATACTTTACTTTACTTTTTTTTTCTCTAATAAGTAAAGAAGAAGAAAAAATAATTAATGAAAAAAAATGTTAGAAAAGTGTTTAAATTTTTTTTTCACATTTTCAAAATTTTCTTGCATTAAAATGTTTTTCATATTTGTTTACCTACATTTAAATTTTCATAAAGTTTGAATTAAAAAATGATGATTTCCGGATTTTTTTTTTGACAAATGTTAGGTAGTTTTTCCAACCAAAAGAATTGAGGAATTAAGAAATGCGAAAAATGACGTCTTTAAAGTACCTTTTAGACGCAATTCAGTTTCAATAAGTTGCTGATCGAGACTTCTGAACAAGTATTTCTTTTCGAATAAGTGTTTATAGAGAAAAAAAAAATAAACAAAATAAAATAAAAAAGCGGACATACTTCGCACGATGGGTGTACTTCGCACGACGGGTGTACTTCGCACGACGGGTGGTATTCACTTGACGGGCGTATTAAATTTTAAAGAAACGATAAATCATTTCTTCAGTAAAGCAATTCTGAACGAAGGAAGTTAATAACATAAGAAAAAAAAATGCAAAATTTCGGAGTGCCGGGCTGGAATCGAGCCTGGTGCTGTCGCGCACTAGGCCGGTTCCATTACCACTAGGCCGCAACACATAACTTGACTATGTAGGTGAATTAATAGGTATGTAGTATAATAACCGAAA
>JAIPRM010000116.1:48819-83854 GCA_025469315.1 Stegophylla sp. TES_Ste_2020 | reverse complement strand
TTTTACTGTAAAATTAATGTTTTATAAGAGTTTATTTTAGCATTTTTGCATATTTTTAGAGCATATTTCGTAAATTTTATAGCATATTTGATACATTTTTAGAGCATAAATGCATGCATATTTTAAGTTTTTTTAGAGCTTTAAGTCCCTAGCCCTAGTTATAACATATGAACTATATAATTTTTTTTCAAATTAATTCAATTCAATACAATAGGAGTTACTAATAATATTATTACCTGTAGCCAATATGTCGACCGCTGGTTATAGTGGGTGACACGGTGTCGTCTATAATGTGTAGAATTAAATAATATTGCAATATATGTATCTGCTAAACACCACATGTAATAAAAAAAAAAGATAGAAGGTATTAAAGTGATAATTGTTGATCCACAGTTAAATTTCTTGGTTATGTGTAACACACTGTTGATATTATAGTGTTCATAGGTAGTCATTTTTATCTAGTGTACCTCAATCGTGTCGATAATGTATAATCAAAGCTTATATTATCAATTAATTTAGTATGCCATTTTAAATTTTAGCTAAAATTATTTAAATATTTATAAATCTTGGTAATATTCAATGCATTTTGTTGTTGATATGATCTTTATTAATTTATTAAATCAGATCAGCCAGGTACAATATTTGTCTATGATTAGTAGGTATAACAATTGAGAACTGTAAGTATATTTTTTAGACTCATATTCGGAAAAAAATAAAATAAAATTACGTTCAATGTCTTATAAAAATTACAACTAATAAAATAGTTTGTAGGCATCCTTTTTGTGTGCATTTTGTATTGCTGATAGCTGTTCAAATTAATATTAACAAAAAAATGTAAATATTACAAGCAATTGTTTTTTTTTTTACGTTTTTTTATTTTTTATTTTTTTATGTTTAAAATCAATAATCTGAAAAACAAATTGTTGATAGAAAAAATTTTTTGATTAAAAATATAATATTTTATTTTAATTTATTGAAATTAATTTACCAAAATGGCGCTACTGTGTAGTTTAAACATAATAATTACCATAGTTGTATCTTGGGGAGAAGGTTGAGTGGACTGTGTGCATTATTTTCATCAACTTACTAGCCTCCATGCAGTACCATAACTACCCTCAACTGAGCTCTTGGAAAAGTTAATATAATTTGTCTATTCCAAGCGACCTTTAATTTTCATTTAGTGAACGTTTTTTTGGAAGACTTCTGAGAAAATAAATAATATAATTTTAAATTTACAATTGATTTAGAGTAACATTGTGACATTAAAAAAAATATGTTTTCAAATTTGGTCACGTCCAAAATTGGTTAATTTTTCTGAAGCTTTTTTTTTGAAAAGGTGAAATACAACGGTAAAATATTATCTGCGAATTTTCATTTTTCAATAATATCACATTTTAATTCATAATAACATAATAATCAGAATTGATTTCCTTGAAAACGATATATTTTACCGTGTTTAGACAATTAAATTTCTCATAGTGCGGTCTTTTCGTTATGCTTGCAGAAAAAGAAATTGACTCTTTAAAGTTTAAAGTACCGAGTAGATGAAATTCCGATCTTTTGAGAGGTCGTTTGAAACGTATGGAATGAACAACAAATTAACGCTTTTCTTATAATATTCGTTGTGCTCTTGGCGATCGCCTTTTTTTCCAACCACTATTTAGGTACTTTATGTTTTAATAATTGAATTTAAATAAATATTTTGTATTCGAGATTTTTTACTTAGTTATATAGATATAGTAGTGTATTATTATTTGTATCCAATTTAATAATATAATAAGAATAAAAATGATGAATACCTTTAAGCTTTGATTAATTCTTAAATTAATTCTTTAAGCTTAGCTTATAGCGGAGCAAGGAGTTACAAAATCATTAAATTGTTATAAGAAGTTACAGTTATATTAAAATAATTAAAATTTAAGAGAAAATTATGAACAATAAATAATTATTTACAAATAAAATAACAGTGCTAATTTAAGAAAAAAAACATGTGAATAAAATATAAAAAAAAGCCGGACATACTTCGCACGATGGGTGTACTTCGCACGACGGGTGGTATTTTCTTGACGGGCGTATTAAATTTTGAAGAAACGACAAATCATTTTTTCAGTAAAACGATTCTGAACGAAGGAAGTTAATAAATATAAGAAAAAAAAAAAAGTGTTCGAAAAATGTCCAAATTTTTTTTTCACATTTTGAAAATTTTCTTGCGCCAAAATCTTTTTTATAGGATTTTTTATCTATGCTTTAATTTTCATAAAATTCTGATAAAAAAATGATGGGTTTCGAGTTGTTTTTGTCAAATTTTGGGTAGTTTCTTCCAAAAAAAACATTGAAGAATTGAGAAATTCAAAAAATGACCTCTTTAAAGTACAATCTAGAGGCGAATTAAGTTTCAAAAAATTATTGATCGAAACTTTTGGACAAGTATTTCTATACGAAAAGTTGTACACAGAAAAAAAAAAACATCATTGTAAAAACACTAGCTTCTTCACTTCGCTCAGAATCTAAAATAAAAAGTCCGAACATACTTAGCACCATGGATATACTTTGTTTTTTGGGTGGGATAATTTTGTTGTATGCAAAGATAAATCATTTCTTCAATATAACGATTCTGAGCAATGGTTCAGTTATTATTAAATAACCAAGTAACAATAATTACTATGTTACTACGGTTACCATGTTACCATAGTTACCAACAGTGCCGCAAATACTGGGGGTGCTGGAGGTGTAAGGAACATAATAAATCATAATAATTCACCCCGTCGCTAAACAATTCGGTAAGGTATAATTTTTTTTTCTGAATTATTATACTTAGAAATATTATACAATATCAATTATCAATACACAATTATATAATATCTCGTAAAAAATAATTTAAGCCATAGCAGGAAAAACTTTTATTCAATAATATTAAATTAAATATTAAAATAGTAAACTGAATTTGGAAATTAAAGTATTACTATTTTTATTTTATTTAAAATTGACTTGATAAATACTAAGTAGGTACTTTTTGATGTTGCGTAGAGCGAAGAAGCTAGTGTTTTTAAAATGATGTTTATTATTATTACTTTTTTATTCACGTTTTCGTATAAAAATACTTGTCCAAAATTTTCGACCAGCAACTTTTGAATTAGACTTTGTCTAAAGAAGGTAAGTACTTTTGGGAAGTTCATTATTTTAAAAAAAAACTGCCCAAAATTTGACAAGGACTCCTTTAAAACTTCCTTTTTTAATCCAAACTTTATGAAAATTTAATTACAGATAAAAATAATGTGGAAAATATTTAGGCTAAAGAAAATTTCGAAAATGTGGAAAAAGAATTTAGGAAAATTATTCTAACACTTTTTTTCTTACTATTTCTCCCTTTTCTTTATTTATTAGACAAAAAAAAGTAGAGTAAAGTAAAGAAGATTAAAATAAAGTAAAGTAAGCTAAAGTAAAGTAAAGCAATAGACAAGAAAGCTGGACATACTTCGTATCATAGGTATTCCTTGCTCTTCCGTTCAGATACTCTTGGTGGGTGTGTTGAAAATGACGACTAGTATTGTTCTTTATATTATTAACTTCCTTCATTCAAAATCGTATAATTGAATAAATGATTTATCGTTTCTTTAAAACTCTACACACCCATCAAAAATATCTGAACTGAGGACCGAAGAATACTTGTGGTACGAAGTATTAGCAATTACACTTAACGAGAATTTTTCGTTTGTAAGGAGATACTTAATAATAACAAATAATGTCATTATATGTCGAGGGACGAAGTCAGAGTTTTTCGCCATGAGGGAAGGTAGGGTGCCGTAAGGCCTGAGAACCTATTATATGTCCGGCTTCATATCTATACTTTACTTGTATTTACTTTACTTTACTTTACCTTTTTGTTATATTAATAAACTTTATAATTTTTAAGTAAAATTTTCTTTCATAAACTGTATCTCCATTCAGAATTGTTTTATCGCAGAAATTATATATCGTTTCTTTTAATATTTTATTTAAATATAATATATAATATTTTATTAAATTTTGAAAATGTGAATTGTACTTCACTTACTTCAAGGATTTTTTTTGCGTTCATAAAAATCTGAATGTATTACATGATATGCTTAATTCCCCTCCCCCCCGACAAAATATAAGTAATTTCACTATTCATAATTAAATTATTTATGACCTATAGTGGTATAGTATGTCTATATTAATATGATAACAGACAAAAAGCTACAAGAAAAAAAGACTGACGTCGGACATACTCTGCAACTTGAGTATTCCTCGCTTCTCGGATGTGACTAGGTGGATGTGTATACAAGAATTTTTATTAAATTTTCTTTTCTAAAATCTGTGAATAGGCGAAAAACTGAGAACAGGAAAAAAAAATTGATGAGAAAAAAGTGTATAGAGAAATATAAGGAAAAAAAATTAAAATTTTATATATTGAAAATTTTCTTCTATTAAATTATTTTTGAAGTTATTGGCTACTTATATTTAAATTTTTATCAAGTTTGGATTAAAACAAACAGTTTTAAAAGATGTTTTTGTTAAATTTTGAATTGTTTTTCATAAATTTTGGAATAACTATTGAGATTTTGAAAAATGACCTCTCAAAAGACTAAAGAGTCATTTAGAGTAACATTCTGATTGAAATAATTTTTCTGTCGAAAATTTTACACAAGTATTTCGGTATAAAAACGTGAACATGGAAATAAAAAAAAATTGATTCCATATAAACTAACTTCTTCGCTCCATTCAGTATCTAAAATACGTAATCAGACAAAAAAAAAAAACAGTTTAATTTACACACTTATTTAATAATATAAAAGTTATTGTTTATATTGTAGTTTCCTGTTGTTTGTGTAATTAAATCGAATAAATATTATAAATATATCTATTCGTAATATACAAATTATTTAAATAAATCTTTTGGCTGCAGAAACACGAACCAAATAAGAACTTTTATAAATATATTTATTCGTTTTATACAAATTATTTAAATAAATCTTTTGGCTACAGAAACACGAACCAAATAAGAACTTTTATATTACATTTAACAAATTTAAAAAATGTATACATCAAATGTTTTTATTGAGTCGAAAATTTCACTATGAGCCAAGACCCAGGAGGCATTCTCTCCCCTATATACCCTACTGTGTGATATCGTCAGATCATCCCAACTAAATGTTTAAAAAAATTTAAATATATTTATCTTTAAAAAAAACAACATTTTTTGAAAAATTATTGAGTTTTCATTACACTATTATTGAGAAAGGGTAAAAACCTCAGGTTATTTGTACTGTTTTTTAGATTCTGAGCGATAGCGATTTTTTTAGATTAACAAATCTGTGTGTGTTTTTTTTTTCGAATGTAAGGAAAAAACGATTTCGGGTAGAGATACTGGTCCAAAAGTTACTTATTAGTAATTCTATAGATTGGAAATGTTGTCAAGATGGTACTTTTAGGAGGTCATTTTTCCAAATTCTCAATATGTACTTTTTTTAAGCGCAAGTATAGACTACCGAAAAATTGACAAAAAACTGTAAAAAGACAGCTTAACTCGAATTTTTATTTTTTACATAACTACTAAAATAATGAAGATAGAAAGTTGAAACTTTCATCAACATATAAAAATAGTAACGTGCATATCTCATAAAATTTTTAAAAACATTTGAACAATTTTGAGGTAAGTACGGCATTTTGAAAATTTCTCGTTTTTTATTAGTTTTTAATTCATAAAATTTTAATGTATGGATATTAAGTACTGAAAATTTAATATAAACATTTCTATATGTATTTCTAACGGTACTGAAAAAATCTCTAAAATCGTTTATCAAGCTTTTGTTTTATAATTATTTAAAGTTGATATTTTGATAGAAATCATTAGTTTTACTTAAAATTACACATTTCAAAGCATATCAAAAATAATTGGTGTGATCGATCTTTACGAAACAAACGGAGAATTACAAGACGAATATTTTGGTGTAATAAAATTTTTAACGAACGAATAATTGAAAGTTTTATAAGGTTTTGATTGAAGGAATCCGAAAAAAGCACTGACAAATATTCTGAGAATACTGAAATAATTATTATCATGAAATCAATTTGTTATTTGGTAATAAGTTATTATTAAGAGATAATAAATATATTAATAGAGATCATATTAAATTTTCAAGTCTTAATATCAAAAAACAAAATTGTATTACATAAAAACAAACAAAAAATGAAAAATTTTCAAAATTTTCAAAATGCTGTACTTAACTCAAAATTGATCAAATCTTTTTGAAATTTTTAAGAAATATTTTCGTGACTATTTTTAGTAATCGGTGAAAATTTAAAGTCGCTAGCTGCATTATTTAAGAAGTTATGCCAAAAAGTAATTTTAAATTTTACAGAAATTATTACAGTAATTGCATATTTTGCCGTTTATCGTCAATTTTTCGTCAGATTTTCCCCGTTTTTGGGAAAAGTGTTGAGAAATTCGAAAAATTACCTGTTTAAAATATCATCTGGGTATAATTTGGGATTTACAGAGATACTGATCAAAACTTTTGGACGAATATTTCTATACGAAAAAGTGTTTAAAGAAAGAGAAAAAATTGTAGACAAGAAAATCGGACATATTTTGCACATTACGGATGTTCTTTGCTCTTCTGGTTAGATACTCTTGATGGGTGTGTATAATTTTAAAGAAATGATAAATAATTTCTTCAATAAGACGATTTTGAAAGAAATAAGTTAATAATGTAAAGAATAATAATAGTCGTCATTTTCAACACATTCACCAAGAGTATCTGACCCGAAGAACGAAAAATATCCGTGGTGCGAAGTATGTCCGGCTTTATTGTCTATAGTCTATACTTTACTTTGCTTTACTTTTTTTTTTATGTAATAAATAAAGGAAAACAATTAAATGAGAAAAAAGTGTTAGAAAGTTGGTCCGGAATCAAAAAATCTAAATCCCTATTTGCCAGGTAACGATATAAATATAAATTGATTATCAAGCCGAAATGTCCCTACGTTACACAACAAGCTGAGGAATATTTCCGATTTGCTTAGCGAAGCGGAGGCGTCGATGAGCGAAACGAGTCGACAAAACACCCGATGATCTAACCCAGAGGTTCTCAAAGTATGGGGCCCGACCCTCTAGGGGGCCTCGAAAGCTTTATAAGAGGGGCGCAAAAAAGTTTTAAAAACCATCATTGTATTAGTAAGACAGAAAAAGATATGTGAAATTTACATAATAATGATCGCGTCCTGTAGAGTGTATAAGAATCTCTCCTCGTTTCACCAAACTTGGTGATGAAAAAAAAACAAGCCCACCTATCTCATATTAAAAGTGACCGATTGATCAAAACCTTTTATAATAAATATACATATTTTATTTTAAAATAAATTGGTTATTCGAGTATAAATATTATTTGTTGTTTGTTTTTAACTTTTTGGTACTCCAAACATGACTATTAGAATTATTTTTATAAGTGAGGCCCACGTCTGGATTTCATCAAAGTGGGGAGCCTGGCCTAAAAAGTTTGAGAACCTCTGATCTAACCTACACTTATATAACGTTCGATTTCACAATTGATAACGATTTCGGAAAAAATACGGTTTTTTAGATTTCGGACATGTACAATGTACAGGCCGAATAAATACTTTCCGTAATTATACGGTCCGGATTCATATTTTTTGGAAAATTAGATGATGACGAATTCTGAAATTATATGTTCCGGGCAAATCTGGTTTTAGGTTTTTAGATTCCTGGCACATAAGTTCCGTGTTAATACTTTCCGAAATTATACGTTCCTTACAAATACTTTCCGAAATTATAATAAGTTCCGGGAAAATGCTGTTTTTAGTTTTTAGATTTCCGCGATATACGGTCCGGATGAATACTTTCCGGGAAACTACGTTTCGGACATATTTTATTTTCCGTATTATTATAGCCCTCCGTAATAAATGTCTTAATAAAAATGAAAAATTCAATAAAAATCTTTTTTATTAGTTTAATTGGTATTTTAGTATTTTTATGAAATTACTTGGGTTTTGAGTTATTTATAGAATTAACTTTTTAATCGAATAAAATTCACTACATTTTTTCAAATGTCCTGTAATAGATCAATACCATCCAATATTGGCAATATTACAATAATTATAATTAATAACAAAGTAATCCATGTCTATTTTTATTTATAGTAATATATTCAGAGTATTAATTAATATTTATAGTAATTTTTCCCATTTTTTTTTTCAATCAAAACCTTGTAAATTTTAATTAAAAGTGATATATTCGCAATGTAATTTTCCATGTACGTATCAAGTTTCATAAAGATCAATAATTAAACCAATAATTTTTTATATGCGTTGTAGTGTTTAATTTAAAGTAAAACTAATGGATTCTATCAAAATACCAACTTTAAGGAGTTATAAAACAAAAACTTGACTTACGATTTTTGAGATTTTTTCAGTACCGTAGAGAAAACATATGATTATATTTGCATTAAATTTTCAGGCCTTAATATCCATATATTAAAATGTTATGAATTAAAAACTTACAAAAAATGAGAAATTTCCGAAATTTTCATAATGCTGTACTTAACACAAAATTGATCAAATTTTTTTGAAATTTTTATAAAATATTTTCATGACCAATGTTAGTAATTGGTAAAAGTTTCAAATTTCTAGCTGTATTATTTTTGAAGTTATGTTAAAAAAATAAAATAAAATTTATGAAAATACGGGTTTTACCGTTTATTACCGTTTTTTGTCAATTTTTGGGTAGTCTAGATATGCGCTTGGAAAAAAAAAAAAAGATCGACTGAAATAATATTTTATTATATGCGTTGAAGTGTGTAATGTTATGTAAAACTAATGTATTCTGTCAAAATACTAACTTTAAACAATTATGAAAAAACTTAATTTACGGTTTTTGAGATTTTTTCATCATTGTTGGTAACACATATGAGTATGTTTGCATTAAATTTTCGGGTTTTAAATTCAGTCATTAAAATTTAATGAAATAAAAACTTATAAAAATTGAGAAATTTCCTATTTTTTCATAGTTCTATACTTATATTATAAAAATGTGTCAAATGTTTTTAAACATTTTATTAGGTATGCACGTGACTATTTTTAGTAGTTTGTGAAAGTTTAAAATGATTTCATGATAATATTTCTTTCGGTACTTTCTGTAAATTCGTCAGTACTTTTTGCAACTTTTTTTTTAATGAAAGTCTTGTAAAATTTTGAATTTTCGTTCGTCAAAAATTTTCTTCCATCAAAATATTCGCAATGTATTATTTTATCTACGTATGTAACAAATTTCATAAAGATAGATAGAACCAATAATGTTTATATGGTTTAAAGTGTGTAATTATTTTATATTAAACTAATAAATTCTGTCGATATTCAAAATGATAACTTTAAACAGTTATAAAAAAAAATTGATTTACGACTTTCTGAGATTTTCAATACCGTTGGAAATACATAATATAAATATGTTTGTATTAAATATTCAGGTCTTAATATCCAGTTATTACAATTTTATGAAATAAAAACTTACAAAAAACAAGAAATTTCCAATTTTTCAAAGTTCCGTGTTTACTTCAAAATTTATTAATTTTTTTGAAAATTTTGTGAGGTATTCACGTAACTATTTTTAGTAATTGATGAAAGTTTCAACTTTCTATCTCCATCATTTTTGAAGTTATTTAAAAAAATAAAATTTATAAAAATTTAAGGTATGCAATTTTTGGGTAGTTTTTGCATGCACTTATAAAAGTGTTGAGAACTTTGAAAAAATGTCCACTCAAAAGTATTTTTGTGATAACATTTTTGATCTTTAGTGTTTACTGATTGAGACTTTTGGACTAGTGTTCATTTCAGACATCGTGCTTTCATACATACGAAAATATACACACACACAAAAAAAATATATATATATATTATATAGAAAATAAAACACACAGATTTGCAAAACCAATATACTCTACGCTCCGCTCAGAATCTAAAATGAAAATAGAAAAATAAATAAAAATCTTAGTAAATATAAAAGATTTTTTTCTTCACTTAGAATCTAAAAAGTATTACAAAAAAAAAAAAAATGTTCGTATCTAAAATTATCTCCCAGAAGTACCTTCGTAATTAAAATTATAATTCAAGAAGTTGCTGGTCAAAACTTTTGGTCTAGTATTTTTATGTGAAAATGTGTTCACATAAAAAAAAAAAAAAACTTCATTGTAAAAACATTAGCTTCTTCACTCCACTCAGAATCTAAAATTACGTTAATTATTAGTTACTTAAATTATTTATGTATTAAACTGACAATATGCATATTTTTAGATATTGTGTCAGTAAATTGTACACGAAATATCTTGTATAATAAATATGTTGGATATCCAAGAGAATCATCTTCTCGCAGTCATTTTTGAAATTCCTTGTCGTTATAGATTTTACTTACTTTTTCTAATGCATAACAATTTGTTTTTTGTTTATAATTAATTAGTCATCAAACAAATTATTTTAAGTATCAAAAGAACATTACTCAAATGTCATTGTTATAAAATGATATTTTATTGCGTAAAATAATATAACAATTACCAATGAAATTACGTATGTATACATAAATGTATATATATATATATATATATTTTTTTTTTTTTTTATGATGAAGTAATGATATTTGTTATAAAAAAATAATGCCAAAACACTTTGTGAGTAAATGTTGACAGTAATATACGATGAACATAAAATTATGAAAAATAAAATTTAAATACTTAAAACTAAATCTATAAATAAATTATATAAAAATGAATCATTTAAACTGCAGTTTTTGTTAATACGTTAACTTATTGATGGCAAGAGATCTAAAGAACTATATGAGTATAGCGGTTTTTTATAACCAAATACTGCATCGAATACCGATTTCCCGATCATTGCTAAACCGGCTATCATCATGCTGATGCTCCCGATTGATTGCGTGTACGGCAAAATGATTACAGTGAAATACATAAGAGCTGTTATGTACCAAGGTAAACCCACTTGATTCTGAAACATTTTAATGACATTGATTATAAATTATAGTTGGAGTCCATGTGTTTAATTTGTTCAATCAAAAATCTATGATAAATATCTGGTTTCTATAGTAAATATTATAAATTAAAATAATAATAATAATAAATTTACAAAACGCGAATAAAAATGATATCACGTTATGGATAAAAAAAAAATGTATACACGCAGGGCTGGATTTAGGACTAGGCTACATAGGCTATAGCCTAGGGGCGCCACGTCTTGGGAGGGCGCTGAGACGTGGAAGGTGATTTCTTTTTTTTTTTTTTTGTAGATACTAGATATAATTCCTATCTACAAATTTCATTTACCATCTACTAGAATACTAAACTTACTCAACAAAAATTTAAGACTTAATTTTTTAGATTGACTTAAAAATAATTTTAAATTAATCCATTTTACATTTTTATATAGTCATAAAATTGGTAAATTAATAAGGAGTGGGGCTCTCAGCTCTTATTGAATAAATGATGTTCTATGAAGTAGGAAATTTGTTTTTTTATTAGCCTGGAGGCGTATTTTAAGTAAATCCGGCCTTGTATACACGTTACTATGTAACCAATACATTCATAGGCGTTGATTAAAAAAATTATGGAAAATTCTATAAACAAAATACAAATAGATACTGCAGTTTCAAAATGAATGCAAATATTTTTATTCCGAAAAAAATAAAATCAATTTAAGAAACAAATGGAAAATATATTTAGAAAGTAGAGTCATTGACTAGTTTTATGTAAACTGTGTTAACGATACATTCCAAACGTGAAATTGTTTGATTCATGAAATTACCACATTTTTAGCCTATTCTTTGGAACGAGCTTGGTATCGACTTATCCAATTCATATATTGGCCATTTATTATGTATATTTTATAAAAGTATTGGTGTGCAGCGCATGAATAATCAGTAATTTGTACACATCAATAAGTAAATATCATTGAATATTTTATGGAATTATATTTTTAAAAACAGGCATGAAATCGATTAATTACTTACATATTCTGCCCAAAACATCGGTATTGTCATTTCACTGAATTTATCAATATCGGAAAATCCACTAGTGGGGTGCATGACTAGATTACTTTGGCTACGAGCTTTGCTTTCAACTGGAACTCCTGTTAACTGTTAAAATGATGTTTATGCATTGATATAACCCATACAATATATATATGGGCCGTGAAAAATTCAGACTTAAATACTATATATATGCTGCTTAGTTTACACTTACAGGCTCAACAATTAAGTACGATCCATGCTTTTCTTCCGAAGGATTCAAACCTGATATTGAATTTAAAAGTGCTTGATCCGCATTTAGGAAATGTGGAAATGAAGCGGCTATAGGAAAATCTATAAAAATAAATAAATAAATAAATGCGTGTGAAAAAATCAAATAGGTACGTTATTTTTCAAATGAAATTGTACTTGAATAATTTTAAAGCGATAAATATTAACGAGTTGATTTTTGTTGACTTAAAGTGGTCTTATAACATTTGTTATTGAAAAAATTTCAGGTTTCAAACGAATTAATTTGTAATTTATTGTCTATTGTGTGTTGTCAATTGGTTAATAATAACGGTAAAGAATGTGGGAATGTTGAATTAACTCGTTGACCGCCACAAGATCAAAAATCTCACTAGGCTGTGTCCTGTCCACCAAGGTTTTTCGTGGAGGTTTACTTAAAAGCAAGTTAATTTGAAATTTATCGAATTTATTCAATAGTTTAAATAAACGCTAATGGTTTAACTACTGTCACTGAAAAATAAATAAATAAATAAATAAATATATTTCTTAAAATAGGTTTTCTCATCTGTTAATAAAGTTGGAACATTTTAGTATAAATTAGATAGTTGTCATTAACATTATTTCGACTGTTTAAAAACATAAAAATTAATCTGTGACGTAATATATATTTATTATGACGATAACGCGCCTATTTGAGTAAAATAACTGTGAACTACTGAAAGTAGGCAACTAATGATTGAAATATTGAACAGAATTAAAAATATAAATTGTTATACAACAGATATAACATGAGAATACATTGTACAATACATATTATCTTGGATAGAGAGATAATAAAATATAAATTAATATGACATAATACGTCAATCAATAATAATAAAAAAAATTATTCAACGCTTTATCTTCACGCGACATTTTAAAAAGCGTTAGCCGTTAATAATTTTTAATTTTAGTTGTTTTTAGTTTCTGCTAATTATTATTATTTGACGCCTTACGCTTTGTTTGTGAAATTAGTCCGCATGACGTTAATATAATAAGAAAGGCAGTAAAATCGCATACGCAATTGAGGCAAATCAATTACAAAGAATACATGAATTATACATTGTTAATAAATTACGCCTTAGTTTGAACAATGTTAATGTAAGTTATTCAGCAATATGTTATAAATATAATATTATAAACCATAATAATCAATTAATAGCAAAAAGCTGGTAAGATAATGGTGATTGGTGATAGTTGATAGAAGTTTGCCCTAGGACTTAGGGTAGATTATTGTCATGATTAGTTCATTTGGCGAACAATTATTGTTCTGAATGGTATTAATTTGAACTAGATAGCAATATATTAGAATAAAGATTATGAGCGGAGCTCGTTGGATAATATGATTAAAAGTTTATTTCTTACTATTTTTAAAGAATTCGAAAATCAACGATAAATTATTATTGGGGAAGTTTTAAAGTCTTAGATACGAGTATAAATGTTGTTTAATAAGAATGATAACTAATTCAATCAATCATAATGAAGTAATTGAAGAACTCGAGTTTTTAAAAGCAGGAGAACGAAGATTCTTTAAATAATTTTAATATTTCATATAAGAATTGTACTGTGAATTAGTTTCAATAATATATTTTATTTCTACTAACCAACGTTTTGTGTATTTATTATATTTTATTTTTTTGAGGGAGGTTATGTAAGGGGTTAGGTGGTCATAAAAAGTAAAAGCCACACCTAAGACAGGAGTCTACGTACGCTTATGAGTGTATTATAATGTATTAGTTATAAGAACCAATATTAGTATTCAACTATAATAATAAAACTTTAATATCAATTTAATTAATGATGAAAATTATAAATTATATCGTATTTTTTCATTTGAATAAAATAGATATACCAAATTCAATTATTCTAATAGAAGGATAAAATTGCTAAACATAAAAAAAAATACCGAAAGATTGAATAAAAATGCATAATATGTCATAAGCAAGGTTTTAATGAAATCGATTTTCGTAACTTTAAAAGTATATGTACTAGAAAATACTACTTGTGATCATCACTCTTTTTAATATAAATAATATAATGTAAAACAAATTGAATATGTTTTTGATTAATACAAAATTTTGGAAATATCACATTTTTTGTTAATTTTAATTATATATATATGTATGTAAGTATAAAAAAAGCAGAATATACTTCGCACGATGGGTGGGATTTTCTTGACGGTTGTATTGAATTTTAAAGAAACGATAAATCATTTCTTCAATAAAACGATTCTGAACGAAGAAAGTTAATAATATAAAAAATAAATGAGAAAAAAGTGTTAGAAAAATGTCTAAAATTTTTTTTTCACATTTTCAAAATTTTCTTGCGCCAAAATCTTTCTTACATTATTTTCTATCTATATTTAAATTTTCGAATAGTACGGATCAAAAAATGATGGTTTCCGAATCATTTTTGTCAAATTTTGGGTAGTTTTTTTCAAAAAAAAAAAAAAAAAAATTGAAGAATTGAGAAATTCAAAAAATGACCTCTCTAAAGTACAATCTAGAGGCAAATCCAATTTTAAATAGTTATTAATCGAAACTTTTGGACAAGTATTTCCATACAAAAAGTTGTACACAGAAAAAAAAAATAAAAAAAAAAATAAATAAAAAAAAAAAATAAATAAAAAAAATAAACATCATTGTAAAAACACTAGATCTAAAATCTAAAAAGTTGTTAGTTGATTTATTACAGCTAGAGTTTGTATGGAACCGGTCAATCTTACGTCAACCGACTTTTTTTTTTCATTTAAATTTTCAACATATTTAATCCTTAATCCATTAAAAACATTTTTAACCAAGTGATTCTTCATATGTTTTATTATTTGTGATCAAATTTTCTTAAATGTTGGCTCATTTATACTAAATTTTTATCATCATTTAGAGTTACAATTATGGGTAAAATAAACCCAACAAATACATTTTTTTTTTGTTATTATATTATTACACATTCAATTTATTGCTTTTATGGAATAAAATAAAGCCTATTATATTATATTACATATATCTTACTTATGTTTACATTTAAATTTTTTATTAAAATTAGTTGAGCCACTTTTTAGTATTATAAATTATATAAATTATTAATATTATAAATTAGTACAAAAATACTATATGATATGAAATTAGTGTATTGTGCTATTGCTTGCTACTCGGGTGAGAAATTAGCTATTTCAGGCACATGCTATATTTGTTTATAGCTTGTAAGTTCGTTTAAAATATTGTTTGATTTGAGAATATTATTGAATACCAAAGAAGTAATCACGTTTCACAATTTCACATAAATTATCAAAACTACAGTTATTTAATAAAAGTGATTAAAAATTAATGAACGAAACTTGATTTATTTTAAATATGCATTTAATTAGTATTTCACTTTTCAAAGTCAAATCGTTATATAATCAGTAATGCTTGTGTCCGAATTTCGATTTAATGCAAAAAAATAAAATAAATAAATTACCTTACTAATTTATAATAATACGTAACCTTATTATTTGCATCCATTAAAAAGCCTTGTATGTAAAATGGTCTGATAATATTAAAATACCACTTAAAATAGTCTTTCCGGCGCAGATAAGACAGGAGGAATTTTTAGAGTAGAAGTATTGGAGGGCCCTTGAGGTTTAAATAATTATGTGATGTGTTTTTATCACTGTATATCATGTGTTGTTTAAAAATAATCACATTTAAATGTTACATAATTAAAAAAATTGTCGGACCCAACTGCCCAAGTTTTTCAGTTATGAAAAGAGCCTAGTTGTATTTTATCAGTATCTCGGTTGGCCAGTACCCACCTGTAAACCATTGTATAGCCAATGAAATAATCGCTTGGTTCATAATCCAAAATGTAGTAATAATAATAATAATTATTATGGTAAAGCTGATGTAGCATTGTGTGTAAACTGTTTAATGAGTTTTTTCGTGTTGAAATTAAACCGTAAAAAAAAAAAAATCATTGATAGACATGGATGGGTGAATTATTTATTTCGACATTTGGTAGTGGGCGCAATCCTAATTAAAATTATACTTATATTATTTTATTCTGAAAACAACAAACGTAAAACAAACTGCGCTAAACAGGGAAAGTTACTCAATAAACTATGAATGAAAAATGCAGAATTGTTTTTGTAATATTGCAGCAAGTTTTTTGATTATCATAATATAGCCATCTAATAAATACGTTACACCTATGCACATATAGTTTATGCCGTTTTAGATTATGTACAGACGGTAATATTTATCGCAATCACGTACTATAGTAACATGGTGAGACGTCTGAAAGACCAGAAGGAAGAGGTGTTGATTTTGGATTATGAAAACAGTCTTCCAGGCTCGGATCGGTTTGTGGATGCGCATAAACGTTGTGTGGGAGAACGAATTTGTACATAGTCATACCCGATTTGGATACCTCGTCTGGAAAAGAAAAATATGATTTTTAAAATTTATTCAATTCGAGAAAAACACAGCCAGTTCATAGATTATAATATTTTGGCACGCACTTTTATATTTGAGCGGTGTCGCTCGACACATGGTTTTTCGCAAATACTTCAATGTGTCGTTTTTCGTCACAAACTGGTGGTACGTAACACCTTCAGTCGCACCCTGTAAACTGTCACACTTCACGTCCTCCCATATCCCCAAGTTTGGGTTACCGTGATACTTATCCACTGTAAAAAATCTTCTCCCGTTTTCTGGACCCATAAATACGGTAACTTCGTCCGTAAATTTGTTGTAAATCTGATAACATAATTTCATTAAGTATTGTTTATTTTTAGTTGTAATAAATTAATAATCTCAAATTTTCTCTTCTTACTATATAAAAAAAAAAAAAAACCATGAAACAAATTTACAAAATTTCACTGAATAGTGATGAAACGTACATATTTATTTAATTTATTGTTATCAATTTTTTACATAAGACATGCATTTCATTTATTATTTTGAAAGTTATTATGACTAAATAAAAGAAAAAAATAGATAAAAACAATTCTATAAGCAATGTCTAAATATCTGGTAGTAGATATTATCATTTTCGATTAATTATTATTATTATAAATATAAAATATAAAATAATTATCATAAAAAAAAAACCTATTTTTATTCTGAAAGATTAAGTAATATTATATATTTTATTCATTGCTAAAAATTACGAAATTTACTTTTCTTTAAATTTCAATCGTTCTTCTTCCACAAATTTAATAATTAATCTTAATTTATTTTTACAAAAGTACTGTAATTTTGAATTTTGTAATATTACTTGAAATAATATTTTTATGATTGTATGTGAATTTGCAATGTACCATATCATTAAAATTTTCCTTGTAAATTATTTTGCTGCTTGATTCAATTTTAGGTAAATCTATATTGCTTTTGGAAGTATACTTCATGGAGATTTCAAATTTATTATATATATTCACATACCTGGTGTAATATACCCATATTTTCTTCAGGAACTAAAGCAGGCATCATGGTTCTTGCTTTCTGGACTAATGGGTCAGTTAAATTCCACAAGCAGTCGTTAATTGATGATCTAATAAACATTTTCGTATCTAACATATTCATCATTAGTCTGAAACCATACTTCGTAAAAGAAGAAGCATCCCATAAGTATGACGCCATTCCCTGCATGAAAATCATGAACGAAAACAATTAGTAAAATCTACGTCATAAATATTGTATTTGATAACATAATTAATTTTCCTGTTAGTTTACATTTATATATGGAGAAATCGTATTAGATCTTTTCACATTACGAAATAGACTTAAGGACTCGTATAATCGTAGTCAATAATAATAAAATTGTATTAGTTTAACGTATTTTCAAGATACGACTCGCAGAGCGGCGTCATTAGATTAATTTGGTACAGCTGAGATTTGTAAACTCGGATAACACCAAATTAGAATGGCTATTGTTATGTTCATTCATTTTTAGCATGACTTAGACTTAGTTTAATGAAATGACTGACCTTACTCATTATCTGCTATATTACAATAATAAAACATATATGTATACAAATAATATATAATTAAAGACTTTAAAAACTTTTCATTATTAAAATTTAAATTTTTCATATAATATTTGATTTTGAGCGGAGTTTTAGTTTATATAAGACAATTTTATTTAAAAATTATAAAGTTCATTATTAGGTATTAAAAAAAAAAATGTATTTTTTACTCAAACTAATCTCACTAATCTCACTAAAAAAAAACTGAGAAAGGAAAAAAAATTGTTTGAGAAAAAAAGTGCCAGAAAAAAAAATATTACAAAATTTTTTTCCACTAAAATATTTTTCATATTATTATTTATCTATATTTAAATTTTCTTAATAAGTTTGGGTTAAAAAAAAAAAAAGAGTTTAGAGCCCGTTTATATCGAATTTCGTGTATTTTTTCTAAATTTTGGAAAAATTTTTGAAATTTTTCGAAAAATGACCTTCGAAAAGTATTTTTTTAAGAATAATTCTGATTCAAAAAGTTGCTACTCAAATTTTTTGGTTATGTGATTCTATACAAAAATGTTTGAAAATAAAAAAAATATATATTAGTAATAAAATCATTAAGAAAACATAACCTTCTTCGCTTCACTCAGAATCTAATATCGAATGTTGCTTATATAAGTATATATATATATATATGCATTAAAATTTTTTTGGGAATATGTGAAAACAATAATAATTGAGGTTGCTTATTAGTGGTTGTGTTGTATTTAGATACTATAAAAAACGTTAGAAGTTTTAATTTTAATATAAATATAATTATCATCGTCTTCATTTTAATTGTTTTCTACGTTATACATACAAATGATAAGAAAGCAGACGTACGTTCTAAAATAATATATATTTTTATTTAAAATAATTGAATTTTAACTTTATTGGTATCACTAAAATAACTTAAAAAATCAAAATACATTTTTTAACGTATGCATTATGTTGTAGGTATAATATGTGTACGTCTATTAGCATATTTAGTTTTTTGCCTATAATTAAAAAAATAATATTTCTTTATAAATTGTTTATATTTTATCTAATCGTCTAAGAATCAAATAATAATTTTACTAAAATTTTCGTGTATCTCATTTGATTTCTTCTCATAGGTAATTTCATTTTATAATTATTAGGAATCTAGTTGGTTCCGATTTTTATGTAAATTTTAAAATGAAGGTATGTTTCAAATTATTTTAATTGACTAAAATTAAATATTAGTAATTTAATAAAATAAATGCAACTAACGTAAACATATTTTTAAACAACAATTACGCATGTTTAAAGAAAGTTGATTTAATTTAAAATTGAAAAATAAAATCACTTTTATAATGTCTAAGGGGTGTGGCTCGTCCCCTGGTACTATCCATCCCTAGAAGGAATGTGAAGTGAACTTTCTAGTTCCTGCCAAGTAGTATTTACGGCTCATTTAGAATTAATAATACAATTGATATTTCATTACTAAGGTAGCAAATAAAAAGTGCACGAAAATAGGATGAATTTACAAAAAAAAAGAACTACTTTTTTGATGTAACAAAGAGATCACCACATTAACATCAAACAATATTTTATAAAACCTTAGTAAAATTGCGCTTAAACTTTTCTCTAAATTTAAAATTATGACTCATTAATATTTTCTATTGAAAAATATTAGTGGCTCGAAGATCCAAGGTTCCTTTGATATCAAAATAAAATAGTATCTTAAAAATGATCTATTAACTAATTATTCAAAACAACTGATAGTATGCATTAACAATTAAATAGGTATTTAAAATGTGTTGTAGTAAAATTAGTTAAACAGCTTTAACAATTATATTAATAGTTAAAATGTGAAACCGTGTATAATTATTCTTCGGCGAAATTATGATTTTAAATTAGAAATTAACGAATAAATGATATCTAAATAAAAAGTAGAAAAATGCGATCCATTTTATAGTAAGTTATATCAAATGATATTACGTCATAATTAGTTACAATAATTAAAATCAAATAACCGAGATGAATTACGGCGAAGCCTGACGGTAATGTGGATTTTAGAGAATATTATACCTTCTGAACATTGGTAATTAATTTCTTATACGTGGTTAACACTTAAAAATAGAAAATTCCATTTTATAAATCACGTCTGAAATCAAAACAGTATCACTTCAAATCAATTGAAAACTACCTCGTAACCTAGTAATATTACCGTTAAACAATGTAACACACCAAAGACAATAATCATAATATCATTGGAATTATTGCTTAATTTACCTCATATTAGTAATTTGGTAACTGAAAATGAATGTTATGATTTAAATTTCAAATAATTTCATATCGTTTTCATTAAATACATGTTGTTTCTGTAAGTGCTACACATTTAGTTGCCTCGAGATTCTATGTATAATATATTAGGCGAAACAACTTGGGATTTTAATTATTATCGTTAGTGATGACTAGAGTTAGGATGTTGATGACCTAAAAAAGTACCAAAAATGACCCCAAAAAAATGCTTTCATGACCTAAAAATTGTAAAAAATGATGATAAAAAAAATGACTTAAAAAAAAAAATTGCTTAAAATGCAAAGTGTCCAAACATATTTAAATTGAGTAAGAAAATTAAAAAATTGACATGAAAATCGAACTTAATGTCGTTATATCGACAAAAAGATTATTGGTTGATGATTGAATACAATTTATAAATATCATATTCGATAAGCGTGTACATCGGGGTGTATTCTGTAAAAGCAAATGTTGTATATGTTGTATGATACAGTGTGAGCACCTATGTATCTACCAATGAAGTATATGTAATTATTGTAACAAAAAATCTTCAATAATTTTGATAAAAATATTTTTAAAAATGTAAAATCATTCTTGAAAGTCTTAATTTTATTAGAAAAATGACCGATAATTTACAAAAACTGCAAAAAATTACTTGTAAAATGAAATAATGACGTTAAAAAGCAAGAACAATGTATTTATAATCAAAACGTCTAAAAATACAAAATTAAATTTTCATATTCTGTCAATCAGGCATGAAAGCAATGAAACGAATTTTTACCTTGGAGAGCATTGCATAGGATTAAAGGAAAAATAATGCATTTTGTCATCAACGTCCTGTCTCTAGTGATGACGATATTAATTATTTTAAATATTTTTATTACGCACCAATGCGGCAAAGTTGGGCAGTATTAATTTCGCGTCTAAATTAACGTCGGTCATTTCTGGCAAGAACACAGCCGTCCTCGTGGCTACGTAAGTCATTGTACCGTTGTCGTTGAATCTGACATCACTGTGTCGTAACAATTCCCTGGAAGCAAATCACATAAAAAAAGATATCCTGTAATCATCATCGGTGTATAGAAGACAAATTATTAACGACAAATAATTTCCAGACGCAAATAAATTGTACGGTAATAATATTTCTAGATACGGTTACGCGTGAGGTTAGACCGTGTTAATAATAATACTAATCGGGAATGAAAATATTCAACTTTAAATCTTTAGTACAGAACAAATCTAAAATTAGTAATGTTCTTGTAACAATGATGATTAATGTATCATTTAATGTAAAATTAGCAACGCAGTTACGGAATTTGGTGATATATAATAAAAATAAAAATGACAAAACGAAACTTATTTTAAATTCGAAAAAGTTATATTTAATTTTTTATATTCCATGTGTAGTCAATAACTTTTACCTCATTTAATTTTTAACATGAATATTAAAATTTATGGAAATATTGTTTCCTACTACTTTTTTTATCCACATCATTTTTAAAGCTCTTTTTCAAAGGCAACCCTATTTTTAATACGATATTCTGAAAAAAAAAACTTTTTTATAGAACTATTCAAGTTTTTTTTTTTTTTGATCTAAGTTTAAAATATCTTTAAAATACATATTTTAAATTGTAGTTGTTTTAATTAATAGATATAATATCATTGAGAGCTCAAATGTATTTATGAAATTTTGAAATATTTATTTCAGAAAATGTATACATTTTATTGCATTTCCTGTCAATAAAAAACTATAATCTAAATGTTTAAGGAAATTAAAGGCAGATATACTAGAATTAAAACTTTGATCTTATTTAATCTATTTTGAAGAAATTAACAGATAAAGAAATTAAAGCCAAACTTATTCAACAATTTCTGAATGATCTCAATCATTCAGAAATTTTAGATCCGTGTTCAAAAAATAAAAATAATGCATAATATCATAATTGATAGTTAATTTCTTAATTGTATATCTTAAAATAATAACAGAATTTATAAAAATGAAATTTCGGTTTCATACAAACGCATATTATTTATGTTGGCGCTTATGCACTTGGTAATTAGTACCTATTGTATTATACAATATAGTATACATGGTTTGAAATAAACTTTTTTCAAGGGCTTAGAGGATATTAACAGAAGATCAAATTGTTCAAAAGAAATATTAAGTTTACATAGGTACCTAAATAATTTTCTTTATTTTTAAACCTACGATAAATAAATATTAATAAAACAAATTATATTCAGTACTAATAACGTTCAATGACAGCATGTTTAAGGTATACTGCCAATAAACACACATCAATGGATTATGTTTATTTGTGCTTCAATGCTATCCACGCATTGTCTTTACAGGTGCAACTTATTATGACTTCAATATTTATATAGTTTTAAAAAATTGTTATTATCAATTGTTTTATGAATAGTGATTATCGTACCATTATATACTTTTAAAATTTAATATTCTAACAACATAAAACACAACTTCCAAATGTATATACTTTGGTTATAAAATGTATCAAATAATAATATTTAAATAGTGTTGTATTAGACACTTAAGATACTTGACTAGACAAACAAATCAGTTGGACGTTTGAACACGAATAAAAATATAATTCATTCATTTTTAAGTGGTCAGCAGCCACTGACCACTGAAATGTGCACTAGCACATCTCAGTTCTCAATGGTTTGAACTTATAACCTTGGGTTTCTATCAAACGTAGATATAACTAAGTTTTCTTCATTAATAGTTTTTCTTATTTTTATTCTTATTTTCATCATCCATTAGTTATTTTTTATTTAGTAGACAGGAAAGGTTTAAATAAATAAAACTTTCAAATAAAACTCATGAACATTATTCAACTTGTATTGTCAGTTTTGTTTCAGAATTGTACAGTTTTATATCTGTAGAAGTTCAGACAAATGTATTATATAATTATAAAATATTTATATTTAATTTTTATTTAATTTAGTTAATTTTAAGCATTTTATTGTTTATTAAGTATATTTTATTTACCATTAAATATTTATAAAATTGTTTAAAAAAAAATGTCACTTAATTCGTGTCTATTCATTAATAATTTCAATTTATTGATATAATATTACTCTACTACTAAATCGTTACTTACGTTACTATTTAGGAATATCAAATATAATATATCCGACAACTCACGTGTTATCATTGACTCTTAACATTTTTTTCAATGTTATTACGCACATTTCGAGTTTTTTATTCAAAATAAGTTATTCTCGACAAAATTACGCAACCACTTACCATACGTACATTTTAATACAGTCATTGTATGCTCACCTAAAGACTATTGGACCGATTTCATTTAGTTCAAGTTTACTGTCGATTCCGTTCTCAAACCTTTCACTGTTTGTAACGTTAAACAAGTATACTCTAAGCAATACCTCATCAGGAGGATTCTTCCACCATTCGTATGCCGGCAGACCACGTACCATTTTCAGTCTCTAAAAAACACAATATTTTCATGATATTGATTAGTGACAATAATTAACAATAAATCATATGCATAACAGTGAACAAATGAACTAAATAGCTGATACATTGTCGGGGCATGGGTACAGTTTTATGTGAGCATTTATTATTAAAACATGAAATAGTATTAATCGAAAAAAATAAATAAAACAAACAACTTATCTTACTAATATTATAAACTCGAAAGTTTGTGAATGTGTATATATGTATGGATGTTTGTTACTCTTTCACACAAAAACTACAGAATGGAATTTAATGAAACTTTACAATAATGTTGGAATATTAGATGATGGATTGGATATATAGAAGATAACAATGTAACAACTATTATTACGTTACCATGGTAACCATGGTAGGGTAAGGGGTAGATGGTAGAAGAGGGCATTAATCAAAGCAACAAGTGTAAACCCTTTGAAATAACATGAATTTTGAAAAATCCTAAGTATAATGTACCATCTAGAACCGAATTTTGATTCAAAAAATGGCTGATAGAGGCTTTTGGATTAGTATTTCTATACGCAAAAGTGTTTACAGAACGAAAAAAAATAATCACCACTGCAAATTCACAAGCTTACTCGCTAGGCTCACTCACGCGGTCGACTTCTTACGCAACGGATGTTGACGAAATTAAAGCTTTCGAAACGTACCTAATACGCACACTTTCAACATTGTTTTAATTTATTTTCAGATCTTCTTAAGAATACAAATCTCTAATATAAGAAAGTTGCGCGAAAAATTAGAAAATTTGAGAAAACTTAACGACCAAGTTAGGCATACATGGTTTATATTTCTTTCAGTATTCTTTGGTTGCTATAGATAATGCTTGCGCAAAAAGTTTGATAACAATTAATTAAATTATTATAATGGCCAAAATTACGGTAATCATGGGAACATAATGATTTAATATTATTATTAATTTAATTTAATATTATTATAATAATAATATATAAAAATTTCATGTCAAGGTGTTTGTGTTCGAACTCCTCCGAAACGGCTCGACCGATTTTGATGAATTTTTCTCGGCAGGTATGAAAATGGGCCGTAAATTATTTTTCACCCCCACCCACCAATTTTTCAATTGCGATTTCAGTATTTTTGTAAGAATGAATCAACGTAGAATGAGAAAGTCGCGATTGGGGAACCCTTAAATTGGGGAAAAACAAAGTTCGCCGGGTCCACTTGTATTTATATATTTTAGCATATAAACGATTACACCGATTGATTTATTGCACAAAGAGTACTTTTAATAAAATTGAATAAAATAAATACATAGTGGAGTCTGTAGGTGGCGTATCAGAGTAATATTTTACATTAAATATACCTAATAGTCAAATAGAAAATTCAATAATATCAATAGACATAAGGTTCAATTTAAAAATTTTAGACGGTAATCGTGAATATATTAAAAAAAAAAAATCAACTATAACTTAAGTGGCCTAGGTCCAGGCAATATTGTTGTGAGGGTCTGGTGAAGTGTGCTTGCGGCAGGGGCGAAAGTTATATAGTAGCGCAAAATTAAATTTGAGTTAAAACTTATTAATTAATTTTTATTACTTTTTTAAAAAAAATCAATATTTTCAAAGTTTATCAACAATAAATTATTTAAAATGAGCAAAGTATTTGATAATTACGATGACACTGTACTGTCGATAGATATTAGGCGACCACCGATGACACGACGTCGCCTTTGGTATTTTTCAAATAGCCAATACCGTTAAATGGGGTAACTCCCCGGCAAATTTTGTGATCGCCTCCCAAAATTTTTGAAAATTGACAACAACCCGATAAAAATATATAATTCAACAAGGAAAAAAGGTATTTTGGACCCCCCTCCCTCCCGAAAGCTTAGGTAGACTTGAAAACTGAAAAGTTAGGTACATAAGTACGTTTCACGATTATCGGTTCCAAATTATATTTTTTATCCTCATATTATTATTTTCATTATCTTTTGATATAATACATGAAACAATCTTTAATTATCTATAAGCATTCACCTCATATTTGAAATCTTTGGAATTTTAGATTTCGAGCCAAAAACATAAACGTATTAGATTCCAAATAAGGAGTTTTTCTAATGATTTTTAAACATAATTAACGCATAGTAATATTTATTTAAGTAATAAGTGGTCAAATGGTTTCTTCAGAATTTCCAAAAAAAATTAAATCGGTGTACTTATTTGATATTTTTTTGTTTTCCTAGATTTATTTTAAGTGATTTTATATACTTTAATAATTTTATTAATATATTGACTGGAAATTAAAAAGTTAAAACTCGTATTTTTTACTCTTTTAATCATCAATCAAAAAGTATACATATCAATAATTAGTTGACTGTTTTTCTAAATTTTATTTCATCGTATATTAATAGTGAATTTATCAGATTTGAAAAGTAAGAGATTTATACTTATAAACTAAAAAATCGTATATATTATGTTATATTCATTATTTTCGTTACCTAGCTTACGTTACCGTAACAGCAGCTTAAGTTTTAAATATAATTTTTGAAACGAATCATTGTAATAGTTAATTTCACAATGAATACATTCCCATGTAGGTTAAATTAATTTTTAATAAAAATAAAATGTGAAATCTATGAAATTACTATTTGGCAAGTTAGTTTGCTTACGGCGTACGTAGATTGTTATGGTATAATGATACATTATTATAGTGTACTAGTTAAAAGTGATTGGGAATTATATGTACAACATAAAAATAATACCTTTTTGTATAACGTACATGATATATCGTGATTATTTTACAGGATTGAATAATAATTTCGATCAAAAATTCAGTGTGTATTTCGTACGCAGTTTATGTAATGTTTTTTTTTTTCTATACACTAATATCATGTTTAAATAATTGTTTTACAAGTTTGCTAATTTATCGAAAATCATAAAGAAACATTTTTGATCTTATGGAAATTTAAATATTTTAAATTTAATTAATTTTATATAGGTGATCAACAATAATGTTCGAAAAAAAAAAATCTCGAATTAACAAGGTTAAAGTCAACAGGTAACTGTGTTTATCAAGAAATTAAAAATTATTAGCTGTACCTGATTCCGGTTTCGATGATTTAATAACGGTCGCAGTATAATATTATCTATAAGCAATGGAAGTGATAAATAGTTATTAGTCGGGACATCAGGTTTTCTTTTGATAAGAATAATAAAAAAAAAGCCGGACATACTTCGCATGATGGGTGTTCTTCGCACGATGGGTGGGATTCTCTTGACAAGTGTATTTAATTTTAAAGAAAAGATAAATCATTTCTTCAATAAAACGATTCTGAACGAGAGAAGTTAATAATATAACAAATAAATGAGAAAAAAAAATGTTGGAAAAATGTCCAAAATTTTTTTTTCACATTTTCAAAATTTTCTAGCGCCAAAATCTTTCTTATATGATTTTTTATCTATGTTTAAATTTTCATATTATTCGGATCAAAAAATGATGGTTTCCGAGTCGTTTTTGTCAAATTTCGGGTAGTTTTTTCCAAAAAAAAAAATTGAAGAATTGAGAAATTCAAAAAATGACCTGTCTATAGTACAATCTAGAGGCAAATCCGGTTTCAAAAAGTTATTGATCGAAACTTTTGGATAAGTATTTTCATACGAAAAGTTGTACACAGAAAAAAAAAAAAATAAACATCATTGTAAAAACACTAGCTTCTTCACTTCGTTTAGAATCTAAAAATTATTCGGATACTTTGGAGTGCGAACGAAATCAGCTTTGACATATTATATACATCCGACGTGTTTTAACAGTAGTTGTTGTGACGCTTATAAACGCATTATTTTACCACATTATGAATCACACATACCCAGTGAATGTAATAATATATTCTAAACACGTCGGGCCGTCTACTGTTCACTCAGAGGACACCTGCTGATACTGATTTTTGTAAAAGACTACCTTAAATTCCAGACTCTTATCAGCATTATCAAATTCAAATTCTGTCTGCCACTAATGAAAATAATTGGCTAAAAATTTTTAAAAATTCGTGTATATTATACAAATAATATAGTTCAGATATGAAAAGACGGTTTATATGCGTCATAATGATAGTATTTGAATTTTTGAACTGGAAATTCGGGTACAAAAAAGGATTTCTGTGGTCGCGAATAAACGAAAACCCGTTGTGTGATATTATAACAAATTTAAAACTTTTAAAAACTTCGCAAGGAGAGTGGCACAGCATAACCTTTCAAATGCAATAACAGCCACTTTCAATATTTTACAATATGATGACGGTGACATATCCGTTTCGATGGCTAATCTATGAAGAATTTTAGATTTTTTTCATATAATATAATTATTGACAATATTATATAGAAAATTATGACCTTCTGCAGAAACAGCTCATCTATTTATTTTCCTTTAAATACAAATACGGGTTTAAAGAGTTTACTTTCATGGAGTAATATTACTATATAGAGGAATCAATATTATACTTTCAAATAAACCGTTAAAGATAATATTTTGCTTATTTATTCAGTATAATATATTAATATTGGTTTAGTCTGTTAATATGTTGTCACTGATACGAGTATTTTTAAGATCATCGAATAACTACTTACCTCATTCATTAATATGTTAAATGGTGTATACACTATTGTAATGCCGCCCACTAGGAATAATACTAATGCAGAAAAAATGTAAAACGAATTTCCTGGAAAAAAAAATAAACATTTCAATATTAATTAAATGAAAGTACGCTTTTTGATTTTAATTCGAATAATTAAAATCAAACATAAGTATCATTTGTAGCATTATAGTTAAAAATAATGCTAATGGCAATAAAAAGATTACTTACAAGCATAAACATAATAAAAAGTCATAAACCACACGATTCAATTAACTATTAGGGTTTAGTTTCCTAGTTAATACATTAATTGTTCAAGCATTGAGCCAATAACTTATTAGATAGCGCAGGATATTAATTTTTTAAATTTAAATTCATGCATAACATTAACTAACGTGTTGAAAAATTGAATTAAGTCAAAACATTGCTACTATAATTAACTTTATTTTCTATAGTTATCGATTTATGATGTAAACACATGAAGATTTTATACAAGTTGATACATTTATTCTGCTACCTACAAGTAGTATCGGTCATTAGAATCCTCTATAATCTGGCTGTTTTTTAATTGTTTTTATAAAATGTAATCATTTAATTCAATTGAATGTTATTTGTTAATATTACTGAGAATTTGTCAAACTGACATTCTTCAAAATAAAATTGCCATCCTAGAATGCGTAATTCATAACATTTTTCTTCGAAAATATAAAGTTAAATCATTGATTGAATATACAATATATATTAATTTAATCAATGGTTATATTTTAAATTTGTTTGAATTATTTTTACACAATAAATTATAAAATTCTGAGAATTTAAAATGTCATGCTTAACGCACTTTCACCAATGAACATTGCTATTATTTGATTATTGTTTTTGAATATTGACATAAGTTATAAATTATTGTAGTATCTATCAAAAGGTACCACTGTAATGGTTGAACTTAAGAGTTGTGTTCTTGATAATTATTGTGTATTTAAATAATTATTGTTGCTATACACATTAATATTAACGTCATAAAATAATGAAAATATTCTTAAAAAGAACCGACATTTAAAAATGTATATTTTTTTTATACTTGTATAAAACGTTACTGTTGTTATAATATAGCACTAAAAAGTGAAAAATGTAAAAAAACAAATTTAATAATTTAAAAGTAATTTAAGATTTTATGCATAACGTATCAATTTAAACCGACACAGGTGCATAATATATACATTATTCCAATTATTAGGTAGGTAGTCAATAAAACCACTATAGTTATTATACAGAATTACAAGGTAATTAATATGATTTTTTTTTATTAATTCTATAGTTTGGTTGAAACAGTCAGTTATTTAGTAAAATACCTTATTATTCTATAAATTAACATAACTTTATTGATGGCATATATAACATTATATGATGCATATTATAATCAATTCAAGGTGAAATTAATTTAGTTAAAAATGTTTGCATGACGTTAAAAGTTAAATTGATTTTTTTTTTTTTTTTAACTAGAGAAACTTTTAATATATCAATATTAGTTTGTTTAACAGAATTTTTATTTATTTTTTTAAAATTTTGCCTATGAATTACGATTAGCGTGCATCAACATTTACTCTGATATCTCGAAATTAGTTTTCATTGAAGTCATTTGCAGTTTAGATTACATTACACTAATTTTGTTGTGTTGGTCTACGTCATTAAAATTCATTTTAACTGCAGACAGCATCTACTCGTATCATAGACTCTGATAATGTATCACTGATCAATTATTTATTGGTCGAATATGAACAAATAAAAGAAATCATAAATTGTTTTCAATCAGACGTGTTGACCGATGTATTAGTTTGTAGGTTATTTGAAATATTCATTAATTTGATACGTTTCGTTTACTTATATTGTATAAAAAATAAAAATAAAACTCAAGTTCGACGAATACTAATAATGTTTACTTTATAGGTAGGCACTAAAATATTCAAATGTACGTCTTTATTCTGTTAACCATGTCAAGTTTATCAAATTCATTCGATAATGTCGAACTTCAGCGTTGTACCGTCGTGTAATCATAATCTAGTAAGTAATAATGTTCGGGGTCAACGGCAGTGCAATGATGAAATAATTTCCAGTTGCTTAGTGAAATGGAAATTAAACGGAGTTTTATGAAAAAAAATATTATATTATGTTAAGCGCCCTTGACCAACTTCATAGAATATTCCAAAAAGAGATGAACAAAAATCATTGATAATTGTAGTGTAAAAAAATAATACGGTAATACATTCAATTGTAATTGATAAGTATTATACAAGCGTTTATGTTTGATGGATAGCGCGACCGTGTTTAATGAATATTTTGAAACGCAATCGCACGTTTAATTTTGTTATGTATTAATTATTATTATATAAGTCATAAGTATTTTCGTTTTTATAGGGACATGAATAAAATTGCAGTCACGTTGTAATGAGATTGTAATTTATAGCGTAAAAATATTACACGATACATACATTCTTCGACTTACTTCTTCACTATCAAATCGTAAACCGACGTTGAGGCCACAATGGTGCAATAAAATATGCTACACCTAATGTTATATTATATTATACTCATGTGCAGGGTTCGGAAGTTATAGCATTAAAAAAAATCAATTTTTAGCGCTTAAATATGCACGTCGTAAAAACATTAATATAAGCGCTATAAATAGCACTAAAAATTGGAAAATATCAAACATTTTTTTAAACATAAAATTTGAGATATATTTAATTTTACAGATTTTTTTTAAAAATGAAGTATTCGATTTTTATTGGAAATGAAAGGAATTGTCCGATTTAATCGACAACGGTTTAAGGCCGTTTATTTCGGATAAGTTCTATCTTAAAATAAAACAATTTGTTTTCGTTCACATATTCGTAGGCGGCTGTTAACCTTATTATAGATAGTTTTTCTACCACATATTGTAACAGCATTTATAACTCCAAATTAGCAAAATAGCTCTTAGAGTATGTATTTATGTGAAAATTTACCCAAACATAGCACTAAAAACCTTAAATTAGCAAAATAGCAGTAAAAACTGTAAATATGCAAAAAATAGCGATTAACATATTTGCATCTTACTTTGGATGTTCTAGGACGATCCAAGAAAAATATGCATTAGCTAGAACTTTCGAGCCATGCTTATGTGTTTAAAAATATAAATAATAACAAAATTCGTTCGATCATTTAACACAGATTTGAATTCATTCGTATAAGAGTAGTTTTACTAATTCATTTTTGACACATTATCGAAATTAAACAAATTGGAGTTATGATCACTATCAAAACTATTTTGAAATTTTAACGTAAATTATTAGTAGTTTTAAATATAGGTTTGGTAAATCATATTGAATAATACAAGGAAACGCGCGTGTAAGAAGTTCTTACTAAGAACTACCAAGGTATAAGCTATCCGAATGACTTACGTACGAGTTTCTTAACGTATTAAAAGGCAGTTAATTAGTATCGGAGAAAGTTTTGTTACTTCCGTTTCTCTACACAATAATTAAAGGCTCAGGATAACAGTCGATCCCTTAAATGTGTCCTGGATAGCGATGATGCCGTTTCTCAAGGCCACGTCAAAAGACTGTATCTAAAGCTGTCAATTAATCACGATGTCTGGTGTAGGTGTTATTGTTCAATAATTTTTTGATGGTTATTTCGTTGTTTATAAAGGTCATTCATTATGAAACCTTCAGTTAGAACGATCCTAAGTTTAATAACATATTATTACTTGTTACATTATTAATAAAGAAAACGTTGAACACGATACGATACCGAGTGCTGCACGATTGCACGATTAATGTATACTTTATAATATTATTATTAACAACGATTGCTTTAGACGTAGTTTTTACGTGCTAATAGGATAATCTGCTACGGTCACCTATTTCGTTGTTTTGGTCACTTTTTTTGTCGTTTTTTGATCAATTTAAATGAATCGAGAACAGTTATTTTAGAGTGGGTACTTACCGGTTACGTAATCAAAGAGAAAAATAATGCTTTATTGAAAACAGATGCATTTTGCTGTTTGCACATTAAAAGATAATGTAATATTTAGCTTGTAAACGAAAATGAAATTGTATTTTGTAACTAAAATTTCGCTTGTTTAGTAGATTTATGAAAATAGCAATCATTTTAATTTAATTAATTTTATATTACTATGAAATCGACTAATGTAACAGACTTTTAAAATGTTTTTTTTTTTTCTATTAAATATTTACATATTTGTAAGTACAACGTGAAAATCAATATACCTTTGTATACCCTACATCTAAATCAATCACGTACTCACATTTCATGATGTAATATTCAATTGACTTTCCCTTGTATTATAAAGATAAGATAACTATTGTGGTGAAGACCAAAACCTAGTGTTGTAATTTAGGTTCAAAATAGTTTTGCAACTGTAAGTAATGTGGTAAATATAATCATCTTAATGATAATGCCGACACTCCTAGACGATGATTCAGCAATTAAATTAAAAAACAATCGTGTTATTGGTTATCGATGAACTGATTCGATATTTATTAACCATACCTCATATCTTTTCTTTAATTTTTTATTCATAAAAGAGTATTTAAAATCTGTAATTAAATCCACTTAAATTTCGTATTATTCTTCAATTTAAATTAAGAAAATATTAATAAAAGCATTAAATATTGAAAAAGTTAAAGTTAAAGCATAGAAAAGGTTTAATTTAACATGTAATTTAATTTTTAAATATATCACATGATTTAAATCATTATTGTTTTAATCTAAAACTTGCTGTTTATTATTTTTAGTCGAGTACACTTAAAAAAATATAACCAAGTTTACTAAAAAAAAATTTTTAATATTTTTCGTTTCTACTAATCAATGTCATATAAGTGAAAAATTAGTTTTTTCCTTCTCAAATCGTATTGTGGATGAATGATGATGCAAGTAGTTATATTTATCTAAACACAAGTAAATACTAAAAAAAAGGCTGTTCACCACATTGTTTTTCGAGTCATCAAAAATTACCCACATTATTGAAATAACACAAAAATAAACTTCTGCGTTTGGAATCAATGTGCATTGAAATAACAAAATTATTCATCGAGCACAAGGAACAAATGTGTATTAAAATGTATAATAAAAGTATTTTGCTACACTTTATTATTATGATATTACTTTAATGCTTTGCGATTTTGTTGGTGGTCTCTATAAGGCTATGTTTTCTCACACCTGTTTAATTTGTGATCCTAAAACTAATCATGATTTATGTTACATTGCCTAATAAAATGCTGTACATTAATAAATAGATTAGGTGAAAATGGTAACACACATTTAACAATATATACGGAGTAGGTTATTAAGTTAAGAGTAATAACTGTGATGTAAATTTCAGTGGCATACTTAAGAATGAACTTAAACTATAATACATACGTAATTATAATATTAATATTATAAATTATATACCATGGGAGGCTAACATGATTGTGTTTACGAGCCACAAGAATAAATAACATTATATTAAGAGCCAAAAAAATCTTTTAAATCAATTTTTACTATATTTTTAGTTCAATTTTATGTTCAACCGATGTCCAGTATATCAAATCATATTGTAACAGTTAAAGTAATTCAAAGAATAGAACTTTTAGAATTATTAGAATGTGATTTAAAAAAGTCAAAGAAGAATTTGTCTCTCTATTCTGAAATTATGTTAGCACGTCTCTGTTTCGAAAAACTCGACATTAATAGCTGCGCACTGTGTTTAAAATCAATTTTCGGAATGACATATTCTTGTGATTTTTGAATCACTTTACTTGACAGTGAAAGTAATCGAATAGAAATATCATCATTAGGTAACGATAACTTTATATCACTTTTACATCAATAAATATAAATCATGACGTACATCAAAAACCAGATCTTAAGGAGCTCATGAAAATAAAATACGTGAAAAAATACATCAACTCACAAATAATACATATTTAATTTTATCCAAAAACATTTATTTGTACTACGAAAAAAAAATTCATTTCGTTTTTAAAACTTTAACTTAATACACTATATGTCATAATTTAATGTTAAAAAAAGCCGGACATACTACGCACAATGGGTGTTCTTCACACGACGAGTGGGATTCTCTTGACGGGTGTATTTAATTTTAAAGAAATGATAAATCATTTCTTCAATAAAACGATTCTGAACGAGGGAAGTTAATAATATAAAAAATAAATGAAAAAAAAAATGTTAGAAAAATGTCTAAATTTTCAAAATTATCTTGCGCCAAAATCTTTTTTATATGATTTTTTGTCTATGTTTAAATTTTCATAAAATTCGGATCAAAAAATGATGGTTTCCGAGTCGTGTTTTTGAAATTTTGGGTATTTTTTT
>JAIPRM010000116.1:0-48719 GCA_025469315.1 Stegophylla sp. TES_Ste_2020 | reverse complement strand
TATCTATGTTTAAATTTTCATAAAATTCGGATCAAAAAATGATGGTTTCCGAGTCGTTTTTGTCAAATTTTGGGTAGTTTTTTCCAAAAAAAAAATTGAAGAATTGAGAAATTCAAAAAATGACCTCATTAAAGTACAATCTAGAGGCAAATCTGGTTTCAAAAAGTTATTGATCGAAACTTTTGGACAAGTATTTCTATACGAAAAGTTGTATACAGAAAAAAAAAAAATAAACATCATTTTAAAAACACTAGCTTCTTCACTTCGTTCAGAATCTAAAAATTAACAGATGATAAAAATTAAAGATCGATAGAGGGATCCTCATTGGCCAATAACGTTAAACATTATTGTTTACGTAAAATAGGAAATCTAAACTAGCTCAAAACCGTCTGAAATCCAAAGTGATCAGTCACGCAGCATTGATCATAATGTGAGTAGTAAACACGCTACAAACGCGGTAGTACTACGTTATAGCAGTTACCTGCTTGTTACGGTATAATATTTTGTCGTGTGAACATAATATGAAATATACTTTGTGTTTTGTTAATGCATGCACAACCGAAAACGTGCGTAGAATTTCATCTCAGGTGTTGGTTGCCGATTTCATAATCTAGGGAAGGGGACAGATGATAATTTAAACTAAGAGGAATCTTTTGTTCATTTATTCTTATTTCTAAAGACGTACTCCTAAAAAGAATATGAAATACATACAACTATTCATCTACGCAATATGACTTGTGTCATAAACACTATTTGGATTATCTTAAACATTACTATATCCGTTTTGTACTATCCATTTTACAATAGTGAGTGTTTTTTTTTTTTTAAGTCGGTGTTCACGTTTTCGATAATTAAAAGAGGTCCAAAAGTTTTGTCCAGTCTTTCCATAGTTCAGAAATTAATTCTATTCAACCATTATTTGATGTTATCAATTTATTTTCCAAGCGTATGGGATAACTACCGAAAGGTAAAATATCCCAGTAACGGGATTTTCATGAATCGATTGTAGTTTACTGTAGTCGTAACTTCAAGAATATTAGAGATACATAATTTTCTAAATATGTTCCGAATCTCACAAAAAACACTTAGTTTGTGTAATGGCATACATAGAGGAGGGGACTAAGGAACTGAATCCCTCCCTATTCATCGTATAATATTTTATTTTGTATGAAAGATAAAAATTAACTAGTTTATATTTTCGATTCTGAGTGAAGCGAAAAAGCTGGTGTTTTATAATGATATTTTATTCCGTATATACCTACAAGTTTTCTCACAGAAACACTTCTTTAAAATTTTTCACCAACAACTGTGTAAATCAAAATTCGGCTATAAATGATTATTTTTTAGAGAGATAATTTTTTGAAATTTTTAATAGTTTTTCTGAGATATTGGAAAAATTACACGAAATTTAACAAAATCTCCTTTAATCTTTTTCTTTTTTTTTTACCTGAATTATGAGAATTTAAATATAGATTTAGGTACAGACACTTTTTCTCATCAAAAATTTGGTTTCATCTTGTTTGTGGTTAAAATTGGGATATAAAAATGGATGAGTAAAAAATAATTTTATATTTTGAACGAAATGAAGAAACTAGTGTTTTTACAATGATGTTTACTATTATTATTATTATCTTTTTTGTATGAAGAATTTATCATATGGATACTTGTCCAAAAGTCTCAATCAGCAACTTTTTGAAACCGGATTTTCCTCTAGTTTATTTTCTAGAGAGGTCATTTTTTAATTTCCCAATTTTTAATTTTTTTTTTTTTTATAAAACAACCCAAAATTTGACAAAAAAGACTCAGAAACCATAATTTTCGTTCTCCAAACTTTATGAAAATTTAAACATGAGTAGACAATAATATGAGAAAAATTTTGATACAAGAAAATTTTGAAAATGTGGAAAAAAAAATTGGACATTTTTCAAACACTTTTTTTCTTATTAATTTTGTTTTCCTTTTCTTTATTTATTAGATAAAAAAAGTAAAGTAAAGAATAGACAAGAAAGCCGGACATACTTCGCACCACGGATATTCTTCGCTCTTCTGGTTAGATATTTTTTGTGGGTGTGTTGAAAATGACGACTATTATTGTTTTTTATATAATTAACATCCTTCGTTCAGAAACGTTTTATTGAAAAGAAATGATGTATCGTTTCTTTAAAATTTTATACACCTATAAGAGTATCTGGACCAAGGAGCGAAGAATATCCATGGTGCGAAGTATGTCCGGCTTTCTTGTCTATACTTTACTTTACTTTGCTTTGCTTATGCCCTACGAATAAATAAAATAAAAAGTAGACTTAAGAGATTTTTAATTTGGAGAAAACTACCCAAAATTTGACAAAAAAGACTCGGAAACTCTCTCTTAATAAATTAAACTTTATAAAGACTAAAACATAGATAGACAATAATATGAGAAATATTTAGGCGTAAAATCATTCTGAAAATGTGAAAAAAAATCGGGAATTTTTTTCTTATGCTTTTTTTTCTCAACAAAATTTTCATATTATTAGAAAAGTTATCTATTTTTTTTTTTATTATTTATTTATTGGATAAAAGATAATAAAGTAAATTAATGTAAAGTAAAGAAAAGTATAGTAAAGTTAAGAATAACCAAGAAAACTAAATATTTTTTTCTCAATATTTTTTCCCTTTTCTTTATTTATTAGATAAAAAAAAGTAAAGTATAGATAAGAAAACCGGATATACTTTGCATCACGGGTATTCTTCGCTCCTCGGGTCAGATACACTCTGTGGGTGTGTTAAAAATGACGACTATTATTCTTCTTTAAATTATTAATTTCCTTTGCTCAAAGTCGTATTAGTAAAGAAATGATTTATCGTTTCTTTAAAATTCAACACATTCATCAAGATAAGCTGACCTGAAATGTGAAAAATACCTGTGGAGCGAAGTATATCCGGCTTTTATGTCTATACTTAGCTTTGCATTTTTATTATTATAATTATTTTTTTTAGATTCTGAGTGGATCGAGAAAGTTTATGGTTTCATTTTATTTTTTTGTGTGTGCATATTAACGTTTAGAAAAACTTGTCAAAAAGTTTTGATCAGCAACTTTTTGAATTAGAATTGGACTCAATTCAGTACTTTTAGGAGGTAATTTTTTAAATTGTTTTTTCAACACTTTGAAAAATACCTAAAATTTGACAAAAACACTTAAAACTTTCTTTTTAATCCAAATTTTATGAAACTTAAAGTTTAAAAAGACAATATTATAGCAAATATTTATTTTTATTTATTCACAGTTTATTGAATAAAAAATATAATATACTAATGAAGTTTTACGTTATAAGATTTATGACAAAGTCTGTTGACTGTTTTGTTAAAAATTATTTTTAGATTTGTATAAACAGGGTGATATTTTAAGCGTACCCACCCCACATTTTTGGCCTTAATAATATAAAAATTTTTAATTTTTCTTTCCCGAATGTTGAAATTACTATAAAAACTATGTTTGCCATAACTAATTTTTTCATGTACATTAAGAGTGTCCTGCGGTGACAAACATTTTTTTTCAAATAACGGACCCCTTATTTTAGCAGTGGAATTTTATTCAGGTTATTTTTCTGTGAATTTTGATGTACTGGAAACAAAATTCGAACTGGAAGTTTTGAATTATTCAAATTTACATACCTATTGAAGAAAATAGTCTCTTGGATGTATATTTAGTTACCTACATACAACGTAATAAATTATCAATGTACTATATTCTTAATACTTAAATGTGAATAATTCAAAAAATATTCGTTAAAATTTTTATTTCAACACATTAAAATTCACAGAAAAATGACCTGAATACAATTCCGCAGTTAAAATAAGGGTTTGTCTTATGAAAAATAGTATGTATCTCCACAGGACTCACAGAATTCCTTTCTAGAGACAAACCTGGTTTCATAAAGTTGCTGATCAAACATTTTGGACAAGTATTTCTATACGAAAAATATTAACAGAAAAAAATATAATTAAAAGAATATCCAAAATTTTTTTTCACATTTTCAAATGTTCTCGTGGAAAAATATTTCTTATATTAGAGTCTATTATATTTAAATTTTCATTATGTTTGGATCAAAAAATAATAGTTTCCAAGATTTTTGAGAAATTTCGGAAAGTTTTTTAGAAAAGTATTTCCTTACGAAAAAATGTGTACAAAAAAAATAAAATAATAATAATAATAATAAAAAATAAATATCAATGTAAAAACAATAGCTTCTTTGCTTCGCTCAGAATCTAATTGAAGTGGTTCCTTCTGTTTTTAAAATCATTAATTTTTAAATTTTAAAATCGGAGCAATAAAAAAAAGTTAGTGTTTTTACAATGATAATGTTTATTTTGCTTTCTTTAATTTTGAAAAACTTTTTTTCAAATGAGATTTCAGATCAGTACGTAAGACAAATGATTCCGGTTAAAATCTCGCATGGCATGGTACTATAGAAGGGTCATTCAACGATTTTTTTTTTTCGAAAACTATTGAAAATTTGAGTAAAAATTTTGAAATATACTGTTTCATTGAACCGTATATAGCCATTTACTATTATATCGTACCTTAAAAATTAAAAACCAATAATAATAGAATATTGAAATTATCGCCTATTTCAAAATATAATGCAATACAGACTAAAAATTTTAACAAATTTTTGGATATTTATTGAATAATCTTTATTTTCTTCTGATTCAATTTTAAATACTTGGTATTATGTGCTGCTGAATATTTAATATGACTTTGTGTAGAGTATAATATACTATGTCTAATGACCCTGAGAATCACATAAATCGTTCATGAGAATTTATTTTTTTTATTTATATATATGTATAATTGCATATATATATATATATATATATATATATATATATATATATATATACTTAATATTTATGCGAAACTGATTTTTCCTGTAAAATAACAATTTTTCTACGGTTAAAATTTTAAATTTTGTAATTTTAAATTTAAATTACGTCCAACATTTTCTTTTATCAGAATATTGTCTACACATTTTTCTATTTATACCCATAAAAAAAATCATTAAAGGTAAAAACCTTGGTAAAATAGTTTTTTAATAAACATTTACATACTCAAATTAGAGTTGATACAAAAATTCGCAGATTAATCTTCGTTTTTCATATTATTAACAAATTTTTCCATTTAATATTTTAAAGGTTAAACATTGTATACAGATTCATTGTCAATTTCTAATTATAAGAGCATTAAAAGTCAAAATTGGCAAAATCATAATTTTAACGAACAATTAAATCATCATACAGAAAATTTTAAAAATAATTTATAGAATTTGTAAAAAAATGCAAATATCTAACTTTAAGATCAAAATACTTATTTATTATTTTGTGTTAAAATTTTAAACTTTAAGTCTCAAATTTTATACTGACTAGACATAATATACACCATAAACTATATTTTATACAAAGTTACTTAACTCGTAGTTACGTAAAATTAAAAGGAACTTATTTTATTTTTACGACAATATAGTCGAAACATTGACATATACATATTAATAGTATTCCTAATTTAAGAAATCTTAGAAAATATTCATTTTTTATTTTTCTCTCTAAATTATTAAATAATAAAATGGAATGCAAAGAAATAATAGGAAAACTAAGTTTTAGAGTAAAAACTAATCTTACAAGAAATAGAGATTTATTTACTTTAAAAATGTACGTTCTAATTGCACTTCTTCCTCCCAAATAAATTCACTAATGTCGAATGCAAATTCAATAAATTTGAATTTGTTTTTTTGCAACACAAATAATATTAAGGCAACATTTAATGCATAGGTTATATTTTAAAATATACTTCTATATAAATATTTACTTTACTTCTTTCTCATATACAATGTCTAAAACTGTATTAGTGTAAATTATTATATTATATTTTTTTTCTCCTTTAATTATTTTAAATATTCATTGTTAATTCAGTTAAATTAAAATTATATTAATAATTTGTAATTCCTCTTTTACTGTGTACCTATATTATGTTTTATAATAATGTAACACTATATATCACTGTTGTAAATAAATAAATATACCATAAAGTAGATTAATTGCCGAAATAAATATTATGATTTTACTTTTTACCATAAGTTTTACATTTTTTTGAGTCGCTAATGCCAAACGAAGAAAAGTAAGTTTGTCTGCGAATTATTTTCGATTGTTTAAACTCGTGACTCGTGAAATATAATATACAATTATGAATTATTTGAAAATAACGCGTGTTTTACTTTTGTTGTACAACGAAAATATCCTGTCATTGTTGTTATTATATTATCTCTACGTTAACTGCTCGCTATCATGAGTTCACCTGGTCACCTGGATCTGATTGCCCTTAACCCATAATATGATCTAATAACGAAATTACATACACGTTTCGCGAAGGTGCATAGACCCGAATCAAGGTGAATTACTTTTCTGCTCACATAAAACCGGTGGCACTTTCTTTGAATAAGTGGCTGGCCCAATGCACAATCTCAGTTAATCGTGGAAAAACACACGTTTGACATTAATCATTATAAATCAATAGCGTCTAGACACGGGGGCAATTTTTTCGGGGGTTTTAATATATTTATTTATATACGTATATTATCATTGATTATAAATATAATAGTATTCATAATCAATGATATTATTTATTATAATATTATATATTTACAAATTCACAGTACGTAAACTATTAAAATAAAAGCCATACTTGCAATTTTTAATTTTATTAATTTAATATAAATTAATTATTTAGCGTACCTATTTAATGTTATTAAACTTAAAATAGAACATTTTTACCTTGACCTGATAATAACACTGTATTTTAGATACTACATTAAAAAAAAAAAAACATTTGAATTTATTTTCTGAATTGTATAGATATTTTTTTTTTATGTTGGGCACTTAACTATCAATTATTGTGCATTAAAATATTTTGAAAATTCGGAGTTACAGAGACTAGGTTATTAGACATTATTATAAAATTTGAAATCAACTACTATGTTGTATTTTATTATGCTAACATATAACATGATATCTGGAAGTTTTAAAGGATGTTCAAAATCAAGAAATTTTATAGACTTGATTTCGGCATCACTCAGATGTAACATGATTTGATCAGGAAATAAAAAATGAACTTGCAAAACAAGGTAATAGAAAGAAAAAAAAAAAGAAAGAATTTTAGTTAGTAAATATTACGCTTGATATTATGAAGAGATATTTTGATCGAATACTTCGTGCATTCGAATTATAAAATTGCTTAATATGGGTAATAGATAGGTTTGTTGTATACAATTGTGTACATAATTGTAATGCAATTCAATAGTAAAAGTCAGAAAAATGGTAAATACATGTACTGTTGGTCGAAGATTTGCAATCGGTATAACTGCAGATTATGACGAAAAATAATAATTTAAAAAAAAAAAAAAAACACTTTCGCGCGTGTCTTCGGACATCGTTTAGTTTTTTTCGAAATCCAATTGAGCACAAAACCGTCAGAAAGAAAAATCCGGACATACTTCGCACGATGGGTTTACTTCGCTTGTCGGGTGGGATTCTCTTGACGGGTGTATTGAATTTTAAAGAAACGATAAATCATTTCTTCAATAAACCGATTCTGAACGAAGAAAGTTAATAATATAAAAAATAAATGAGAAAAATAATGTTAGAAAAATTTCCAAAATTTTTTTGCGCCAAAATCTTTCTTATATTATTTTCTATCTATGTTTAAATTTTCATATAGTTTGGATCAAAAAATGATGGTTTCCGAGTCGTTTTTGTCAAATTTTGGGTAGTTTTTTCCAAAAAAGAGAAAAAAAAAAATTGAAGAATTGAGAAATTCGAAAAATGACCTCTTTAAAGTACCATCTAGAGGCAAATGCGGTTTCAAAAATTTACTGATCGAAACTTTTGGACAAGTATTTCCTTACGAAAAGTTGTACACAGAAAAAATAAATAAACATCATTGTAAAAACACTAGCTTCTTCACTTCGTTCAGAATCTAAAAAAACCGAAAAACCAATTAGAATTGAAAATAATTTCGAAATGTTCACGGTCCGCTGACCGGCGAAACGTTTACATGGATTCTGGTTTTCACACGATGCACATGCACAAAGAGTCAAGGCCAGACGTACGTTGCAGCTTCTCTATTATAGCACGTCATATATATTTATTATTTTATTATTGTATTTATATAGACGCACTAGACGGTCGCAGATTGGCACGTAGTCGTACGAAACTGGAATAATAGTATGCAGTCGGTAACTCATATGTCGGCGATTAGGACGGAACTTTATTAACTGGTTTATTAGCATAATTTTATAAAATGTCAAAAATCCATTCGGAGATTTCCTCTAGAGTCTAGAACGAGTGTTTTGCTGGATTTTCTGGACGGAGAGTTTGTTTTTCATTAGCATTTAAAACTGCCCATCTATTATTAGTACAATAATAATTATATATAATGTGTAATGTAATGCCATTAACTGGTAAACTTAAAATCATCTCTTCGGCTTATTTGTTATTTTTACGTTGCTAAGGCTTATTGGTTATTTTTACGTTGCTACTTTGTACTATAGAATATCGTTATTAAAAAATAAAATACATTTGAACATAAATATTTATGAATTAAAATTTTCTATTAGTTTTTATTTTTTATCACATATTATTACATTGTTTACGTAATAAGCCCGTTAATCTGAAACTGGAAACGAAGACTTCTTAATTTGCATAACCAAGTCCTATTTACAGCAACAGTTTATCACATTTTTTAGTGCAATCGTTGTAGAAAAAATTCTCGTTTCCTGTCTATCTCAGTTATTTTTAACTTTCGTACCCATCGATCGATGGCAAAATCCTTTTCGATTAATATCTTAGTTGGATCTAGAAGACATTTGAACGTAGCCAATTGGACGTATGGACTTTCAGACGTAAAAACAGTAATAATTTTGTTTTACACCATTTTATATGGTAAAAAAGTGTAATTAAAATTAAAAATAAAATACTGTATAGTTATTATAATTACCATGAGAACGTATAAAAGATCTATTTTTCAAGATAGGATTTCGCCTTGTTTAAGGCTCACTTAAGACAGGGTTCGTTGTATATTTAATATACCTAAACACTTTTTTAATGAAATAACCTAATACCTTCTCTTTTTGGAACGTTTTTCGATTTATATAATACCTACTCAAAATCATATTATTCGAGATTAGGATAGTAATGGGGTTATTCGGCGTTTTCGATCGCCAATTTTGCATAGTAAATCGAGACAATGGTACCGTCTCGATGTAGGTAATTATTATTAATTATGATTATGTTTTATACTTTGGACTCAAGAATAATCATTTCCGTGTCCTAAAAGCGTGTTGGGAAGTAAAAGGCATCTGATGATATGTGAAATGTAAAAACGCAACCTGACCATAGAATATAATATAACGCGTTATTTATATCTTAATGTATATATTTAGTTGACTCCGGGTGGTCTAGAGCTATTTGGAATAGAAGAATTAATCCGTTTTCGAGATGCATTTTAAATTTATACATAAACAGGGTATCCCAGTACGATTCGACAAATGCAATAACTGTTATTCTATTTATAATTTTTCACTTTTTATTTTTTGAAAATTATTACTACAACATTGTGCTATAGCCATAACGAATATATTTTTTCTAATTTGAAATATTACAATACACTTTTAGAAAAAATTCAAAATGACCATTTTGTGAACCTGATTAAAAATATATATTTATATTTGTGTTTAAATCTCTAATAAAGGTCAATCCGTTCATTTCCTACGATTTTTTTAAAGTTTGTGAACAATCTAATAATTTTGTCAAATACGTCACAATAAATCGTAATGTTATATTTTTAAGTTGTAATATAAAGATGTAATTTGATTTATGTAATTATATTATCAAACTATGTATCAAACTAAAATTTTGAACAAAACAATTGTATTGATTAATCTTTATTAGAGATTTTAGCACCAATGTTTTTCTTATTTTATATCATTAAAATCATTTTATCATTATTGTAGCTTAAAATTTCGAACTTAAAAATTTGGGTCCTAAAAAAAGAAAAAATTATGTGTTATCGCTGTAATGCAATGCTGTAATAATAAAAAGTTGAAAATTATTAATAGAACAAAAGTTTTTGCATTTGTCAAATCGTACTGGGACACCCGGTATATTATATTGCATAATATTATGCAATTCAAAATAATCGGGCCTGACCAGATTGCATTCATTCAAAACACTAGGAAATATAGAGGATTGGTTGGTGTATTAATAACGTGTTTAAATTCGGCGTTCCAGCGCTCTGCAGGGAATTATTTATGACACTAATGTCTAATAATATAATGTAGGAAAAGAATACAAAACTGCATAATTATATGCCAGAAATAGGAATTCGAAATCATTTTTCTTTATCGTGCGGTGTATTCATGCACATCATGAATTTATAATAATAATACAGTTATATAAAATCTATAAAAAGAAAAACCGCATTGTTAATTTTTTTCGACTACTCGGAGAAAATGATTTTTATTTATTTATTTATTTTTTTTTGATGAAATATATGTATTGATTTCAGAAACGTAAGCGTAAAGTAGAAATTTTATTTCTTCGAAAGTTAAATTGTGTAAGTATGAACTTTTTTTTTTCTTGAATGAAATCAGTGACAGTCATTATTCACAAGAGAAATTATTATCACACACAAGCGAATATAGTACTTAGTCACAAGTGGAGACGTGTTGGGGTACGCTTTACAGATGCATTTTAAATTATATTGACCTCAGTTGGAAACTATTGACTTTGCTTGTCTGATCGTTAACTATAAACTATTACAACTACTAATTGGTTAGTAAGATATTTTATATGATAATGTGAAATAAAAAAAAATATATCTCAATTGGAGTCATTGTCTGGTAATTAATATACATACATGGATTTTTATGAGTGAAGTAAACACAGACCGTTAATTATTATTACAATGATCGTTGATCAATACTTATATGTATTGTAATAATAATAATAATAATAATAATAAACTGTAATAATTATTATGATCGTAATAAAGTAAAAAGCATTTCGTTTATTAAGCAATTTACGAATGCTATGAAACGAATGAAAATTAAAAGACTTAACTACGATGACAATAACATATTATATGTAATTAATCTGTAATTAAATTAAGTAATTATCTGCAATATCTTAATCGGTCGTATTTGCCTAACTCCCGATTGCCCAATAATACCATTACTCTAATGAGTCTAATGTAAAGATTTGCGAAAATGCACCTAAATGCTGAACCATTTTTCATAATATGCGTCATTTCAGCAGTAATTTAACTTTGAGTGCGTATAAAAAAATCATTCTTTCAGAATCATTCTTTACAAAACTTGAAACACCTAGATATAGATAGAATAATAAAATACATGGTTATTCTTTTAGTAAAAAAAAGTGTTAAAAAAAAAAAATCTAAACTTTAAAATTATATTAGATAAATACAAGATACATTCAGTAGGTATACCATTACACATTATTCAATTTTATATATAGTTTCTATGAAAGCGAATAAAAACCGGTAGGAAATAAACTTTTACGTAACAGTAGGATATTGTATTCTTCAAAAATGCAAGTAATATTATAGTTTTCGAATTACTTCTAAGCAACAATAGAATTGCTTTAACACAAAATATGTTTTCTATGAATGTTGTCAATATGTCAATGACCTCTCTTAGTTTCAAATAAATGACATTTCTAATCTATAGAGAGGTAGAACAGAAGTTTTAGAAAAAGTGCTTACACTCATAAAAAATTAGTACACATCGTTGATTAAAATCCCTTAGAAATAATACATCCTTGTACTTGTATACTTAGAATCTACAAAAAAAAAAAAAAAAGCAATTAAAAAAAGAAAATAGTTCATTGAAATAAATTTTCATGAAGAACACATTTTAGAGTCTGAGTGGAGTGAAGAAGCTAGTGTTTTTACAATGATGCTTCTTAGATTCTGAGCAAAGCGAAAAGATTACTGGCATATATGTCTGATTGACCTAAAAGGTCTCAAAAGGTCTCTTAAGTCATCTTTTTTCTCTATAACTGCTTGAATGTAGAATTTTGACGAAATTAGTTTACGAACACTTAAGAAGATTGATAATATTTTACCACCATCTTATATATTTTTCGACGCTGAGTACAATGATGTGAACTAAAATCCGCGCGAATCAATAGTTTTCTCATTATTCGATTTTGAAAATTCAATATTTTCGGTTATTATATTTAATACCTATTACTTCAACGGTTTCCACTGCTGTATATTATTATTATATTACTAAAAAAATTTTTTACTGCATTTTTTGTTCGCAAATATGTCAAATGATTTGGTTGGTATTTAATTCTTGAAGCAAATCATATTATGTTCAATTTATTAAAATAACAATAATGATGATAATATATATTAACGAAAATACAATTCATCAATAATAGGTATTATATTATATTAATTAATTACAGCGAACTCATATGATGTGCTACGGGTCTTAGGTTCTAAATTGGGACAGGCAAATTCAATTTTAAATTCTGAACGAATTGAAGAAGCTAGTGTTTTTACAATGATGTTTATTTTTCTTCTTCTTTTTTTTTTTCGTATACATTTTTTTGTATGGGTCTACTTGTCCAAATAAGTCTCGATCAGCAAGATTTGCCTCTAGTTGGTACTTTAAGGAGGTCATTTTTTGAATTTCTGAATTCTTTTTTTTTTTTTTTCAAAAATTTGACAAAAAAGACTCGAAAACCATCATTTTTTGATCTAAATTTCATGAAAATTTAAACATAGGCAGACAATAATATGAAAAAATTTTTGGTGCAAGAAAATTTTGAAAATGTGAAAAAAAAAATTTGGATATTTTTCTAACATTTTTTTTCTAATTAATTTTTTCCCCTCTTTTTTATTTATAAGATAAAAAAAAAGTAAAGTAAAGACAAGAAAGCCAGACATACCTCACACCACAGATATTTTTTGCTTTTCGGATCAGATAGTCTTGGCGGATATAATTGAAAATGACGACTGTTCTTATTATTTCCATTATTAACTTCCTTTGTTCGGAATCGATTTATCGAAGAAATGATTTATCGTTTCTTTAAAATTCTACGCACCCACCAAGAGTATCTGAAGTATGTCCTGTTTTTTTTTTTTAATTATACACATTAAAATATTTACACAATATACATTAAACTATTTTATACATTACAATGTATACAGTGAACAAAATGCAACGCCTTTATTATCATGATAATTTTATGAATAACAAGAACTTAAAAATCAATACAAATTATACATAATGAGTTTTAAATAAAAATATAGTTTTTAAATACGATTGTGAAATAGGTGTACACGATATCAAAATACATATTATACTCGTACAGTAGAACCTCGATAAGTCGAAATTCAAGGGAAATGCAATTTTTTCGACTTACTAAGGTTTTCGAGTTACCGAGGTTTTAGATAAAAAATTCAACTTGAAAAGTTTTTAAAATGTTTTTTATTTTTTTAATTAAAGTTTTTAAAATGTCTATAGGTATGCAATAAATGTGTTTAATTATTATTAAATACAATGTAAAAAAATGTCATTTTGTATTATAATAAACACAATAAACGCGATTAGATAAAATTATTCGAACATACAAGCCAATTAGATAATTGTTTATACAAAATTATCCGTCATTATCCATCTACATTCAACACAGAATATTCGAGTTATCTATAGTTTTTCTTTCGAGTAATCGAGGTTTTCGCAAGGGAATAGAATTATTTTCGACTTATCGAGGTTCCATTGTATATGTATACAATTAGAAATTACTTAAAAAAAAAAAAAATGCAGTGTCTCTTTGCTTCCTACATAAGTAGACTCACCAAATTAATGAAATATATATATTTTTTTTTAACCAGCCCAAACTATAAAAATATCCATCTCGGTTTCTGTAAGGCCACTTAAGTCATGAGAGACTATCACGGTGGCATGGTTAATTTTTATAATTTAATAATGATATAAAATATCTGTCCAAAATTTGTTCTTGGTATAGAATTTTTGAAGTCTTACTGTGCAATAATAACTTCTAATACACTGATCATAAAAAAAAAAAATTAAAAATAATATTTTAAAATAAAAGTATCTAGAAGTGTCAATTGTTCTGGATTATCGACATTTCGACCATGAAGAATCTAATAGTACTTTAATTTGTATATGTATTTTCAAAGAAATTCATTCGATAACTATGTTCAGAAATATTTTCTAAAAAATGTGTATTCGTTTATGAGTCATTCTTGGTTTTTATTATAAAACACGACCGTAACGATAATTCATCTCGCGTGATTTCTATAGCATACTTCGTCAACAGCTATTGAATATTAATTCGATTTTTATTATTATTATTATTGAATAGTATGATTGTTAAAATGAAAAATGTTTCGTAAATAATTCGTAGGTTATGAGCACAATTTGTTGCCTTTAGTGTAGGGTGACCATACGTCCTGTTTTATACAGGATTGTCCTTTATTTCGGCTCTGTGTCCTGTTGTCTCGGCAAACTTCTCTCAGGATTCTTTTTGTCCCGTAATTTCAAGTCTGTCCCATATTAATCCCGTTTTTTGACTTACTGTTGATTTAAAATTTTCGAAATGAAATAATTTGATATTGAAATAAAATAATTTTAGTATCTAGAAATCTTGTGGATACCATTAGATCAAAAATTATAATCGTAAAATGAATTAACATTTTTTTTTTTTTTGATAGTAAAGTATGTAACAATATACATTATACACGAATAAAGGATTTGAAGAAATTTTAAAAAGTTTTAAAATTTAGTTTAATTATGTTATTTTATGTTTTTCAAAATAATATTTTTATGTGATTAAATTTAATCTATAATAGGCAGTTTAAAAATTATACTTTTTCATGATTCAAAAACATAAAAAATAAATTATTTATATATGACGTGTGTGTAATAAATACTTATTTATCTGAAAATATTATGAAAAATATTTTTGTCTTGTATTTTATTTTCTTAAATATGGTCGTCCTACTTTAGTGCGTTTGCGGAAACACGCGGTCCTGAAATTCACCAATTTTCTCCGTATACGATTGGAAAAAACATAATATTCGACCAAATTTGTATGAACGCGCGTCCCCACATCGATTTGTATGCACGAAACGCGGACGGTTTGTAAATGAAATATTTGTGGCCTTTTAGCCACAGGTCGACGAGTCGGTCAAGGGAAGATAATATTCGTATTCTAACCGTGACTTGTGTAAAAATATGTATAACGTAAAATGATAATTATTATTGATAATGTTAAAATTATCACCGACACCAGATGCGTATCACAGGCTGCGTGGAGGGCGTGCGAACGGTTTTTTTTTTTTTTTTGTTTGCTTATTACGCCCGTTGTGTCCGTGTGTTAATGCGAAACGGAGGATACTAATTCAATGATAAACGTCGTTTTAATGTAATAATTACACGATAGGTATTACAATATAAATTAGTTTTGTTCATCCGACGCCGCCGCCACTGCAGGCTATTAACGATTCGAATCTTCAACGCCAAAACTCTGCACAACGATTGCTGCGTGGTAGGCATATCAAAGTGTTAAGGTCACGAACGAATACATTATAATACACGCGTGTTATGTTTTCGCCTTAATATTTTTCAAGCATATGCGTGTGTGCCTGCGAAAAATCGCCACGGCCTTAACCTTTTTCGTAAACGGTATTATCAACACATAACAATAATAACGTATTAACAACAACAACAACAACATCACCACCGGGAACGTTTATTATATTTTTTCGGTCTACGGTCATAGTTTTTAATGAGATAAACGATTTGCGGATAAAAGTAAATCGTGCTGCGCCGACTTGGAAAAAGGATGAATTGAAATGCTTTATTTTGTATAATAATACGCTGTAATAAAATAAGCATAATATATTATAAAAATACATACATGCCCACCACCACCCAACCAAGGACGCGGTGTTTCAACACACACACTATGAATCACTATTATAGTACCAAAACGTGTATATACACAGGGAAATCCATTCCGCGAAGTGTGATTTTAAACCATTCGCCGCCATTTGCGAATTGGACGAATGCGAAATCGGAAGAAACAAGAGACCGTGATGGCGATGTAGAACGTAGCCTTGTTGCGCGCGGACGGACGTACGCACTGTTGACATTAGGACAGGTACCTATTATTATTATCAAAGACGCACGAGGGGAATGCGCGCATGGGATGAAATAAATAATAATATCATTTATACGTATATTGTATTCTGTACTTAAAACCGCGGCTGAAGCCTGAAGGTGTATCCGCATTTCTTTTCTGTCACGATTTACCCTGAAAACGGTTCGCCGAAGGTTTTCTCTCTCTCTATTTTGGTGATGTCGTCGATGAATAACGGCACGGAAGCTAGAAACTCGGTTGGAAATTATTAATCCAATTCAGGAAGATTACTCGACAATAATTATTATTAATGTAATATTCGAAAGCATATACTCGCGTGTAACTGTTCGTATGACTATATGTTTTATTTGCGAAATCGTAAAAATAAAAATTTTAATACTTAAATATCAAAAAACAGTGATTTGAAAAATTTTTAATACTTCAGGAGAAGTATGACAATCAAGATATTGTCTTTCTAGTCTTTAATTTCTAAAAAAAAAAAAATTAAAATTAAACACATATTTTATTTTTTGTACATCAAAACGATACAGTCATGATTAGCACCCCCACATTTCAACCATTTCCATATTACAGTTATAAGAAAAAACATTTTATTGGTCATATAAAACCTTTTATTTATTTTTATTAAAACCATTTAATGATTTACTTAATTATATGAGTACGTTAAAGAAGTAAAATTTGTTGATTGAATATAGTGTGGTTTTTTTGGCGCCAAATAACTTGATTTTTATTTTACAGACTTAACAAAAATTCAAGACATATTTTGATTTAAAAAATAACTAAATTTAAAAAAATTCTATTTATCTTTTAATTTTTGCTGAAACTTGCTTTCAGGATAACACCACGCCTATTTTGAAACTAAGATTTTATGTGTAGGCTAAAGATTGAAATATGAAAGATTAATATAATACAACAATAATTTTTATAGTTAGTGATATAAACGAAAAACTTCTTAGATCTCAATTTTAACCGAATTAATAATTTACTAGTACAACTAGTACTTAGTGAATTCGTACTGCACAGTTCTAATTTCAGAAAACATATTTTCTGTTGAGGTTCATTAAATAATGAGGCTTACCCTACCCTTTCGTCGCGTGAACTAAACCTTGCTTATATATTAGATTCTGAATCGAAGAGGATTGTGCTCTTACCATGATTTTTCTATTTTTTCTTTTATATGAAACTAATTTTTCTGCTCGAAAAAGTGATAAAATCAGTCAGTATAGAACATTTATTTTACGGTAGTAAAATCAGATGATATGATATGATATGATATGATATTTTAGAGAGGTAATTTTTTGAAATTCTCAAAAATTTTCCAAAAATATAGAAAGATTATTAAAAATTTGAGTAAAAATTATGGAATTTTCCGTAAATTGCATTTTTGTAAAATCGAATTAATTAAAAAATATAGTCGTATGTAATTTCAAGATTAATATTTTTAACTTGAAATTTTAACATGTTATAACCATTAATATAATACACACTGAAAAAATGTTCAAAAAAAGTTATCTTTTTGTGGTAAATATAGAATTTTAAAAATTTCTTACATTTTCTATATTACAAAATATAATACATCCATACTTAATAGTTTTAATTTATTTAACAGCTCTAAAGAATCACAAAAATCTTATTTAAATGTTTTCTATAATTATTTTGTGTTTCACTATGTATAAAACTAGTTATTTTCTCGTAAAATTGCGATTTTTCAATCAGAATTCTTCAATTTTTAGACCACGTATTTTTCTACCCATAGTGAAATTTCTTCAAGGGTTGGCTCAATAAACAATTTTTCATAAAAAGGTTAAATTTATAATTATTTCTAAAAAAAAAAAATTTATTCTCGTTATAATTTCATTAGATTTTTGATTTATTGTTTTAAAGGTTGAGAATTAAATACAAGCATACTGATATATAGGTCAACTTACATTTATGTTTTTATTAAAATCAGTTAATTTTTAATTATGACTGCTTAAATTTCAAAAGACAGTAAAATTTATAAATTTCATGAATTTTTATTTTATTTTAATTCAATTAAAGCAACATGGATTATATGTTATCAAATGTTTAAATAAATTTAATATAAAACTGATAATAATTGTATATAAAATTGAAGCTTCGTCCAGAACCGTTTTGTTTAAGAAATTATTTATCGTTTCATTTAAATTCAAAACACCTATCACGAGTATCCTGTACGAGTGTACGAGGAGTGAATAATCTCCTTGATGCGAAGTAATTATTATAATTATTGTTACAAGTAATTTAAATTAAATGAATTCTTACCTCTCCTAATTCTTCTTTCCCATATGAAAAAAAAAAAAAAAAAAAATTGGAAACGCATCTACAACTAAAATCAATGTTCAATATCCTTAAACCGTACATTTTTCCTGTTTAGAAAATATTCCAACTTCATATTACTTTTGGCAGGTTGATTGAATTTTAAAGAATTAATAAATCATTTTTTTAATACATAAAACGATTCTGATCCGAGATTCAGTTTATATAAAATGGCTAATAGTAATTGTCAGTATGTTTAACAATCGTTGTTTTATAATAGAATAATTCATACCCAATTCATTCTTCGTGTAAATGATCAAATTTGCATATTAAGTGACGAATTAATATGTACTAGTATCACCAAGTGGTCGATATTCGACAAAAATACCAATATTAATTCATTTTCTCATGAATGTACTCTGATCTTACATAATATTGTAATGATATACACACATTGAACTGAAAATTCTTTTATTACATTCAATATTGACAAAAAACAAAAATAGATTTTTCATATAAATATCTTTACACTTAATTGACTTAATGAATATTTCAAAAATAATTTCATATTATAATGAAATATAAACATCATAATAAAATAATAAATTGGCGCTAATTATGGTGAATCAATATTAATTCACTATAATATAATTAGTAATAATGTTTACCGTGTCTCCTCTGGTCGGTTACGGTTGAAAAATAGCAAAAAAATTAGTATACCGGGTAAGATTTAAACCCGCGGTACTGTCATATCACTAAAGTTTAAATTAAACCACTAGACTACTTAACAGCTTTGGAAACAGTTGAAATAGTAGGTCTATAATATAATACCCGAAAATATTGAATTTTCAAAATCGAATAGTTTAACACGCGGATTTTAGTTAACACCGTTGTACTCAACATCGAAAATTACATAAAATGGTAAAAAAACTTTACCAACCTTTTTGGGTAGCCGTAATATACTATAATATTTGTTCGTACTTTATCCGATTTTTTTTTTTTTCAATCAAATCCTTGTAAAATGTTTAATTATTCTACTACAGCAAAATATTTGCAAAATAAATTCTTTCCCTAAGTACCCAGTTTTATAAAGATCAGTAGAACCAATTTTCTCTAATATACATTAAAGTGTGTAATTTTAGGTAAAACTAACAAATTCGGTCAAAATGTTAACTTTAAACAGTTATAAAGAAAAAAAAAGTTGATTCATGATATTTGAGATTTTTTTAAGTCAATTAGACTTATATATAGTGAAGCCATATTAAATTTTCCAGTCTTAATATCAAAAATTAAAAATGTAATGAAATAAAAACTTACAAAAAACAAGAAATTTCCAATATTTTCAAAATTCCATACTTAACTTAAAATTCATTAAATGCTTTTGAAATTTTTATGTAGTGTTCTCGTGACTATTTTTAGTAGTTTTTGAAAGTTTCAAGTTTCTATCTCCGTCATTTTTGAAGTTTATGTTAAAAAACACATTTCAATATTATGAAGATTTCGGCAATTGCATATTTTACCGTTTATGGTAATTTTTTTGACAGATTTTCCTTGTTTTTGGATAAAATATTGAGAAATTTGAAAAATGACCTTTTAATAGTACCATTTGGATGTGATTTTGGATCTATAAAGTTACTGATCGAAACTTTTTGACAAGAATTTCTATACGATAAAATATTTACAGAATGAGAGAAAAAAAATGAAATGAAAAAAATGAACATCATTGTAAAATCATAAATTTCTTCATTTCACTCAGAATCTAAAATATTTAATTCTGGCCTGATCGATCTCAAGTTGAACATAATAACAAATTCAAATCAGTTTTCAAATTTTTTATGGTATTATTAGGTTAATCGAAAGGATTGACAAAAGATAAGTCTAAATTGCTGTGTTACATATTGTGAGGAAGTTAAAAACAGAAAATCGTAGCTTCCAATTCTCTTAATCTTGTCTCTGACATATTTGATCTCGGTCACGTTTTGACTCTTTTTGATATGTAGGCTAATATGATAATATCGATGTAAAATTATTATGTAATGTATTGTATTTATACTATGTACGAAAAATTAAAAAAAAAAAAAAAACGCTAGTCAAGGCCTAAATATTATAAACATTTTTTTTTTTTTTAAAGATTTACGGGGGGGGCATTGCTCCCATGGCCCTCCCCTTGTGTTCACACATGTGTGTTCCACTGTTATATTTTGTTTGAAATTTAAATCTGTGTTGAAATTTATTGCACTTGTTTTGTTTTAACCTTCTATACCCACATATTATTACATTGTATCTGTCGATACCTATTGAGTACGTGCGTTCTTTGGGACGACGTTTGAATTAATTAAAGGTACACGCAAAATACACAGGCAAATACAACCTTCTCAATCGTCTTACGCATCGTGGTTTTATATTAATTTATTTCCGTGAGAAAAAAAAAATCGATTTTACATTAATTAAATCGTTGTCTGCAACTTCAATTAGTCGATGGAACGGTTCAATTAATTCGTAACCGATGTTTAAAATTAATTGACGAAGGCTTTTAAAGTATACTTTAACAGAACAGTTAATTAGTAATTTAAACAATTTACTGATTATATATATATAAATCTGCCCATATAATATACATCTATCAATATTTCATACATATAAATACAAACCGCGAAATCAAATATATTTAAAAAGGCGATAACCACAAACGACAAGAAATAAAATATGTTTATTTAAAATCTGTATAACTCTCGCAGTATTTACATTCAAAATTTCTGTATTCGTAGTTTATTCAGTGTTTAAAATATTAATTTTTTTAATGATAAATAAATATTTTGATGCAATTATTTGAGATCAATAACATCTGGATTTTAAAGACTGAAATATTAATTTTCCAAATATTTAACTATTAAATGATTTTTGATTCATATTAATCCGATTTTGGGATTGACATTGTCAATACATAGTTTTCACTAGGGCCCGGAAGTTCAAGCAATTTCATGTTTTAACTGAGTGCATTAAAAAGTTACAGAATGAGCTACAAATTTGGATCACAATCTAACGAGTTCAGAAATGAAATTTTAGTTTGCATATTTTCGTATATTTTGAGGTTTTTTACACAAAGAAAATAGAATTTTACTGAATTTTATTGCATTTTAATTGTGATATATATATTTTTTCCATGACTTACATTTATTCAAACTTTTGTCTTTATAAAAACGTTGTCAATATAAAATGAAAACCTGTTTAAAAGTATATTAACTACTACTACTTAAATAATTTAATATATATATATATATATATATATCCTAATAGGCGATGAGGTGGTTATACTTCTAGCCAAAAACGAAAATAACTTAATATTTTCTTTAAAAAAAATAAATGCATATTTAGCGTATATTTTATTGATTTTAAGCGCATGCATATTTTGATAGTTTTTAGTGCATGAATTTCCTTCAGGCCTTAGTTATCACATACGTAACGTATCTATTTCAATCTATTAAATAAATCCATCTATCGCAATATCGTATCTTAACAACAAGTGGTTTAGTTTTTTAACAATTAAAGACTTCACTTTGTTCGGAACTGCTTTGCGTATGCTATACAATGGGAAAATAACTGATCACCGTCAAATTCCATTTAAATCTTTAATAAACACAATAGATACCTACCTAAGTACCTAACACGTGATTACTGTAACTACAGTTTGGTCTTAATGGTTCCGAGAATAATAACGACGGATTGTGATTGTCACTAGGACAGGCAACGCATTTAACACGGTCGTTGGAGATGTCCGAGACGATGCATTTTATTGTGTTTCATTTCGATACCATGTATTATACATTAACCGTTACCGTGGTTTTTTCATTCGCTATTATGATCTTTAGTAATTTTTAATTTCGTGGTTTTGTCGACGCTTATATTTTTTTTATGTTACTGTTTAGGTTTCGCTATTTCGTCGTACGCTTTGAAATAATAGCACACGAGGTACAAAGAAGTACTTACATATTGTTATTATTATTGTCGAAACAAATCGTGTTATGAACTACATACATACAATATTTTTGTGAGCGTGTTTTTGATTTAAACGCCATTGTTAAAATAAGACAATTGAATAATATCTCGACTCGTTACCCATCTACGGACGGAGCGTTAAAAATCAAATAATTGTATGTAACTCAACGTAAATACACACATATTCGTATTAATCATAATTATTTAAAAAATTAAAATCACTCGATTTAAAATATTATGAGACTTAAGGTGTATCAGACCTTCGACGAGTGTTAATTCATAACAATATTCTAGTTCCTTATTAGTTTATTTCCTTAGATAGGTATATTAGAGTTGGGTACTTATGAATAATGCTAATTATACGAAAAAAAAAAAAAAGAAGTAATTCTGTCTTTAATAACATACACGTTATACGCGTAGGTAATGTATATCGCAAGAATTTATTGTGCATTACGTGAGTATTATAAGAAAATCGATTTACACACACACTATTCACTGCAGTATATAGAATCGACGACAATAATGCATTATTATCATTTGTTCGCAGGGAATCAAATGGAGAAACGGAAAATAAAAAAAAAAAAAAAAAAAAAAAAAAATGTGCACACGTCATAATATTGTGTAATTAGATGCAAAAGTCAGCGCGTCTAACGACTTAGAGATGAGCAAAGATATCTCGCAACTTCCTCGAAGAAGACTACGCCGCCGACTAGCCCCGTTTATGTCATTACAATAATAATAATGTAATGTAATGTCCACGGATCTCCCCGAGGTCAACAGTTGGTCAATTGCACACGCCGACCAGCGGGGACGACGACACATTAGCGATTCCGAGCATATACGCCCGTGCCCCGTAGAGGATCCTCTATTGACGTAGGCCAATATTATATACAATATGAACTCGACTAGTCATCGCGGCACAACGTGCACACGCGATGCGGGAATCCATTGAAATTCGGGTCGGTTTGGATACGTGACGAGACGGACAAGTGGTTTTTGGACATGAGAACGAGACGAAAGTCCCGAAAGAGAATAACTATATTGGCTGTTGGCGACAAATGTAATAATAATAATAATAATAATAATAATAATTATAAAGACATCAAAAGTGACCAACGTCATATCCTGGAATATAATATGTGTAACTTGCGTACGTGCACCGTTCGTACGCGGTTTTTTTGAATAACCGGAATAATCTATAGGTATTTGACGCGGACACGCGATCATCTGTCACCGTCAAGGCCGGTTTTTTCTGGCAGACTAAACTCCGGAGTAGGTACTGACGAAATCGAAAGAAAACCGCGGCGGAGGATATTCTTCGTTCCTAGTGTCACTTCGTGGAAGTTACTCATTTCCGCCATATTCATACTTTTCCCTTTTCCGCCAAAACATAAATCGATCGGTCCATTTCTCCGAGATTTTTTTTTTTAATATTTAGGTAATTCCCCATAACGAAATATAAAAATTGAGAATGTGACAGGTAATGTTATTAATTAGGTATTTTATTTAACGTCAACGTTTGTATTTAATATAAAAATTATTCTTATATTTTTGGATTCGATTTTGCAAAAGAAATATCATATAACTGCAGTAAATTATGAAAATCTAATATATATAGATTTATTTTTTATGAATATTATGACATTTTGATATTTTTTAAACAACCTAACTGTGACAAAAACAATTAGATAAGAACTATTGAAAGTCTGTCAATGACAGATAAAACTATATAAAAATATCAAACAAATGTTGATAATTATTATTACCTAGTAAATTACCTAAAAAAATATATCATTTCGTGAGAAAATGAATCGGTGAAATAGGGAAAAGTATAATTATGACGGAAAAAGGAGTCGACCAATTTTTGATCTGGTGAAAAAGTAATGGTATGCTTTTGGCAAAAACCCACCATGCCCTAGTTATCGATTGTCTAATCAGGCACTTCTGTGTTTCTTATATTATTATCGGTCTATGTTTAAAATTTCGTAAATTTTGGATCAAAAAATTGTTATTTTTGAGTATTTTTTGTCAAATTTTGGATAGTTTATTCCAAACAAAAATTAAGAATTGAGAAATTCAAACAATTACCTTTTTAAAGTGCAATCTAGAGGCAAATCAGATTCAAAAAGTTACTGATCGAAACTTTGAATGAATATTTCTATACGAAAAAGTGTTTACAGAGAAAAAAAATAATCATCATTGTAAAAACACCAGTTTTTTCATTACGTTCAGAATCTAAAATTTTAATATTATGCATAGGCACCACAACAATTCTACGTATTTTTTAAAATATTTTTTCTTTTTTATCAAAAAAGTGAAAACATAGTTGAAATTGAAATTGGTCAAACCATTACATGATATAAATCTGTAATAACAATGTTATGTTTGGCGTTCTTAATCGATTTAAATAAAAGTCACTCGGTAACAAAAATGATTTTTTTTTTCTTTGAAAAATGTTTATTTTGTGGAATTTTATAATATATAATAGTTATGATAATTAACCTTAAAAATCCCAAGGGAACCGCAAATTCTCCAACTTGCCCCTCCCTGCGGACGCTCTTGGTTTCTTATAATGTGAGTATAAAATTGTATTTACTAACCCCAGCTATATAATAGCTATACATATTTTCCTATTGATAACTATCAACAGTTTCTGCGCATGTATTTACTTTCTGAGTTTCGGTCTAAACCTAAAAGTACATGAAATCAGTGAGTACAAGTTAATTCGATTATTTCTATGTAAATTAACACACCATTATGCTAAAATTCTAGATACCAATTACAGTTTTGATTTATAAAACCACAAACACTTTTGTGAAGTCTATATACAAACTATACTTATAATGATTGATATGTCCAAAAATTGAATTTGGACATCACTACTAATTTATATTTTTGTAATCACATGAAATTTTCTTAAAGTTATCTTAAATGGTTGGTATGTGTAAAGAAGATTAAATGATATTCAATAATATAAATTTACGTGAATTTACGGGAGAACAAAGGGTGAGTTTTGTGTGTTTTTAAATATTTACCTAATTAATATAAACGATTTATGTTTTAACATAGAAAAAATAAATCTACATTTTGTAGTAAGTAAACAATGACTATAGTATTTTAAGAAATAATTCAACAAAAGCCATACAGCCACCAGTTAAGTAATTCAAGTTCAATAAACTGGTGAATGATTTAACAGTTGGTAGACAATAATAAATCAGAGACGGGCTATAATCATTAACATTTGGTCGTCTCCAATTTTTATTGATGACAATAAAAGAAGAAATAATTAAACATCACGATAAAACATATTTTATTTGTATTTGTTTGTTAAGAATTAAAATCGTTATTAGCGGTTCGTAGAACAATGGACTATTATAGGATACGTTTGTACAACAAGTCGATAAAAACGCGGAACTTAGAATATTATGAACAATTATCATCGTTAGGTGTATCTTCACTTTGTATTTTCATTCTTAACCAAACAATAATATAACGCGTATTAATATTGACCTTCATGTTGTGTAAACATATAATATAAATAATGTAATTCTTTTATTTTTATAATCAATTATTATATTTATTAATTTAATAAAAATACAACCCGTGACATGAAACGATTTAATCATAGAAAACATCACCAGAGTACTATTTTCAATTTTTTTTATCGACTTTAATTCATAATTTTTATTTTATATATTTATATAATTTGCTATACATTTAGAAATAACTACATATATATTTTTTTTATTGCATGATATTTTTTTTTTTACATTTCTGGTCAAATTGTGATATTTTATAAGTTTTATAAGTCATTTATACCGGATACAAACTCAAATTTAAAATTGATCAAATGTTGGTTGGTAATTGCTGCTAAATTTTTTTTATTTGAAAAATAATTCGTAATATTTTTTACTTAAAAAAAAAAAAATAAAAAAAAAATGCATACTTTAAATCTTCCTGTGTTGGTATTATTAGTTCATAATAGAAAATAATTTGGTATTTAAGAGCATTTTTAAATATCGCTATAAATATATTTTGCAGATTTTATACTTTTATGTATCCTTTTCTCGATAATAATCAGTGACGGTTGTTGGTTCTCGCTAACTATGTAATTATTTTAAGTTAGATTAGATTGAAGGTTAGTAAACGTATATTCATTATTTATTCTAGCCAATATTCATTTACACAATTTTCTTATCAGCAAACAGTCATAAATCAAAATTTACTTTTTAGAAAGTTTAACGGGATACATGAAGTCATTTTTTAAATATTATAATAATACCTAATTGATGATAATGGAAAATCTTGGATAAACTTAATAAGTTAATCGAATAGCGGATGCTGTATGTTGATATATTCAACTGAATCAAATAAGAATATACATTGAATATTTTTTGGAATACAAAATAAATAACAAGTAATCAGTACTATATAAACTATAATGTCTTGCAATAAAATTATGTCCATATGTACCTATAAAATAAATATCAATCATATAATATCTCATCTGTTATAACGATCATTCTACACCTAGCTTCCCACAACCATTATTTTTAAATGCACATTTTAACAATAATTACGTCTCGAATTAAGAAATAATGATACAAAACTCTAGTTTTTCCCAAGGTCGGCAGAACGGGACAAGTGATAAGAAGTATCCAATATCTGTAATTTTCCTGCACCTTTTTGAGAGTGCGTAATGTCCAATATTTTCAAATAGAAAAATAATAAATAATCAGTTGTTCATTAAATCGAGATGAAATAAATTTATTTAAATAAAAAATCTATCAAATGCTGCACAGTTATCGTACGCACATATTTCGAAATATAAATATAAATGATGTCATTTTAAACATATAATAATAATATTATGATTATTGAGAAATAAATGAACAAATTCACTTAAGAGAAATATCGCTAATAATACTAAATCTATAGGTAGGTAGATTGGTGCCGTAGAAATTTCGATTAGCAGTATTGTGAATCACTTATAATTTTTTTAACTCGCCTAATTGATAGCGATATTATTGAACGTAACAACCAAGTTACGATTGATAATTCGGCTTGTTTGGGAACCGGTGGGATGCAAGGTTGATTTAGCTCCAATTTCTATTACACACGCGCAATACTTAAAATAAACCTTACACCAAGGCTGACCGCTTCTTTTTAATGTCGGTGAAAAATTCCTATCACTTGTAATAGTATGATTTAGTAAAATGTGAAATGCGAAATAATATGATTGAATGCATATGAGAGTTATAATTCACGAAAAAAGTATTATCGCTGTACAACATTACTTAACATTCAATGTTTTTATCATTTGCGCAGTTGACCTTTCTCCACAATAATTATTGTTTTTAGAAATATCAAACATCGCGAAGCGATAGGTTGTGAAAAAATCGCGTAATCAAATTTCGATTAACCTCGGATTTATCTTCCATTTAAATGTTACTCAAAATCAAGATCAGTAAACTTGTATTGACATTTGCGTTTAAAATAAATAATAATGATTTATTTAAATATAGTATTTTATCTAAGAAAAGTGACCGTTTGAAAAACCTAAATTTATTTTCGTTTACTTAACTTCAGAACACTCAGTGATTTCTCAATATAATACCCTTAGCGAAATTGTCTGAATACTTTATGACTTCATGTAATGACGTAAGATTTAATTTAGGTTGAAATGGAGATTTTAATAAACCACGTTTTTACCCTCTGTGGTATTATTTTACGACAAAAGTAATTTAAAGAATATCATAGAACCTTGGCGTATGTTGAAATTTTTACCTTCTTGTTCGTAATGTATGCTATTAGTCACTAAAAGTGTTTAAGGTTTGTTTCACCGGTAAAACCCATAAAATTAAACTGTGAATATTGAAGCATTTTTATAATTATTTTACTTATAATACCGTTGCATTTTTATTTACTAATTTATAGTTTTATTAAAATTTTGCGATCGAATATTTTAAAATTATTAGCGTGCCCAAAAATAATAAATTGAATATTTTTTTTTATACATTTTTAGTATAAAAAGTAAAACAGAAAGAATAGTTAACAATTTAATCGCGCGTCACTGAAATTCGGCCTACGGGGTAACTTTATCAGACTAATTATTATAATATAGGTTTACCCAAAAATAATAAAATGAACTTTTTTTTTATACATTTTGGGTATAAAAAGTAAAACAGAAAGAAAGAGTTGTTTTAACAATTTAATCGCGCGTCACTGAAATTCGGCCTGCGGGGTAACTTTATCAGAATAATTATTATAATATCGGTTTACCACTTCTGTAATATATTATAGTATTCAGAGGTTTATTTTATAAAAAAGTTATAACGGGAGTTTTATATACTTCATGTATACTTTTCTAAGTTTTTCCTATTTTGAGATGAATTTTAAAAGTGAATATGGTATAAAAAAAAACTTTTGCTCGGAATTATAATAAATTATGAACTTTACACGAAAAGTATCGCCGAATCATTAAGCTTGTTTAACTCTATAAGTAGATGACTTTATACTAATATTACTAATGTGTTAGCGCATAACATACCTATGGTACAGAACGGCTTTCTCATCTTGTTAGACGCAGTGGATGATATGTCTCTAGAAGTAGTCGAAGAAGTCTCCGTGGACGAGCCTTCCGCGCTGACCGTCTCCAGACACGGCCATTTCGCTTCGTCTTCTTTGTCGTCCAATGGATTGCTCTTCACAAGTGCTGCGGTCAAATTCAGAGCGGCTATATTTGTTTTGTAATAATTTCGCTGATTTTGATCCATATTTTTTAGTCCGTCTGGCTCGCGTGATGTCAATTTACAGTGTACAGTTTGAATAACAGTCGACCAGAGATATGTCCGATATCTCGTGTCTCGAGCTATCTTCGTACCATTATAAAATCGACACAAAACGCTGAAACACAAAAACGGGACATAATAATAATTGCAAGCGCACACGCATTGTGTCTAATAAATAACGCGCGTATTTTTTTCTCTACGATTAAATTATCAACGATTAATTTACGAACGTTCCGTACGGTTTGGTGTAAAAAGCATTTGTATTACAAGGCGAACCGCAAGAAGACTACTTTCGTTCGTTGCCTACGTTCGCGTTAATAACGGAGAAGAAAAATAGTAAAAATATCGTTGACGACTTAATTGAAAATGATTTTTTATATACATTATGATCGTTTAATTATAATTTTTACAATCGGTTAAATCAAATAAGTCATTAAAAATGATACATTTTATATATATATATATATTTTTAATTCGCACGTGACTCGATTTTAAAATTCAAATTTTATAACGTACGCTCTACACTTACAAAGATAATTCTGACTTATTTTTATTTATTTATTATTATACGGTTTCCTGAGGTTTTTTTTTTTGATTTAATATTATTTTATATTATTCAATAGATTCTGTCGCGTGATTACAGTAAAATCGCTATAAAATACGATTTTAATAAAAATATTTAATAAATTCCAAAAATTAAAATGTACATTCACTGCGAAAATTAGATAGGGACAGTTATAAAATTGCGTAGTGTCTATTCGCATATTGTACACCACGTATGCACGTCAAAAATATGAAAATAAAATAACGTTTTCAAACGGTGTTGAAAAACTCAATTGTAAATATCATAATTATAATTTTAAATTACTTTGAAGAATTTAACATTGTTTTTCGGGAACTTATTATTCGCTCGTAGAACACGTAATATTTTTGAGTTGGAAAAAAATAAATAAATCAAAAATTCGTTATTTTACGCTATTATAGGTACGCGTAACATCGTACTCGTCTCTGATTGGGTCGTATCGAGTAGGGTAACGACTAGACGTAGTAGACGGGGTGAATTTTTTCCGCGTTTTCGAAAAAAAACAAAAAATAAATATATATTAAATATTTACGCCATTGACGGCGACACACTCACGGTTATTCCGGACGATAAAGTCGAGGGGCGTTCGCTAGGAAATCACTCGTATATCGCGGTGGTCGTAACAGGGTTGAAAAAAAAAAAAAAAAAAAACGAATGAATTCAACAAATAAACGTACGATAACTTCCGGAAAAACGTTGATTTCGTCTCGTGTGTCCTGGCCCGTTCCCGGCGATACAAAACCAAAACAATATTATTAATTCGAATATACCGTGTGTGTGTGTGTGTGCACAAATATTGCAATAATATTATTATTATTATTATTATATTTATCTATACGACTCGTCTCACGCGTATACTATTTATTATACTATTGTGCATGCAGTATTGTGTTCAGATGTGTAAAAAATTGTAAAAAATATAAACACACACAAATGCACGCGCTCGTATATACGTGTATAATAATAACAATAATAATAATAATAATAATAATAATAATATGATATGATGATGCACAACAGGTGATAATCCGCCACCAACACTTGCAGCGGTCGGTCGGAAAATAATAATATTGTGTTCTATGATTGCAGGACGGACAGAGCCAACGGGCACCGAACAATGACTGGCCATCGGTCCGCGTGCCGCGTACCACGGATCCGCGAGTCGGACGGTCTCACGGTCATCGAAGCTCCCTTTCCCTTCGCGTAGTCAAATTGCATACGCTGTTCCCCGTGCCGCGGCGAGACGGCCACGGCGAACCGGCGATCGCGCCGAATAATTTCTTTCTTTCGTTTTTTTTTTTTTTTTTTTTTTTTTTGCTGTTTTTTTTTTTTGCTTTTTTCTTAACAAACGTCTTTTCCGTCTCGACACTGAATCTGCGCCGCCGGCGGTATGGAGGTGGAGGTCAGTATTTTAAATTCTCATAAAAATAATAAATTTTCTCGCGATTGCACTTGAACGGCCGCGGCGGCGGCGGCCAGGACCGGATTGAGAGTTTATCGCTGAACCCGGAGCCCGGTACTCCCGAAAGACCCTTACTATTACGTATTACTCAAGTCGACCTCTGTGAAAAAAAAAAAAACGACAAAACGATCGTACAGATTATTCATTACGGAACGACATTGAAATAATTAAAGATTTCTTTGAAAATGTTTAATTATGTTAAATAATTTCCATGTTAAATTATGCGGCAGCATATTATCAATGTCGAACTGGTGTACGTAGAGGGAACTAAGGGGCCAGGCATAAACTCGGTCACATATTATGTGTCTAATGAACCTAAAAAAAATGTCGTGAATCGTAAGTCGACCTTTTTTGTTATATAAGTTGGCATAAGCGTGGCCAGACATATTTAACAGGATGTGCAATTAAAATATTTGTATACCAGTATACTAATCCCCTAAAAAATTGCTTTACAAAAACCTGAATTGCATAATTTAAAATACATTTTTGGTAGGTACAAAAAAAAAATGCTATGTTGTATTTTGAGTGGAATAGTTTATGTTTACAATAGTATTTATCTTTTAGTCATAAAACTAATCCAAGTTTTGTCTAGCAATTTAATAGATCAGATGTATAGGCATTAAATAGTATTTAATAGAGATACATTTTGTAAATGTTCAATAGTTTTTCCGAAAACAAAAAAAAACTACTTCATATTTAAATAAAAACGCTAAAACATACCACAATTTACATTCTTATAATAATGGTTTTTGTAGTATAGTAGTAATTCCAAAACAAATAGCATAAAAACTTAGTTTTCACCCACATTCAAAAAATGGTGAATACATACTGAACAAAATGTCACCACGTTTGAAATAAATATAGAATTTTAAAAATGATTAGTATTTCGTAAATTTATTTCTAATAAAATTATATATTATTATAACATAAACTGAAAATTAATAAAGTTTACTCATAAATAATATGCCGAACAGCCTTGAAAAAAATCTTAAAAATCGTTAATCAGTCATTTTCTATATTCGTTGAAATAGTTTTAATATACTATAATTATTTTTATGAAAAATGACGACATTTTTTCAATTCTTAGATATTATTTAACATTTAATTTTCAATTCAAAAAAAAATGTTCTACTAAATGATTCCTTCCTTAAGCATCATTTTATCGGTAAATAATTCTTATTGTGATATGCAGTAACTAACATACAAAATTCAAATTGATTTTCAAAAAAAAATCTATATATGTCGTTAATTATTAGATATGACTTGCAGGGTGTGCAAATGCATACCCTGCACACCCCGTGGCCACGCCTATGTAAGTTGGAATTCATATAAAAATGGTGATTTTCGAGGAAAAGTCCGATTTTTTCAATCAACATTTTAAAACTTTTAAAATCACGCTTTATATTATCTTTATAAAGAGATTTCTCTAGTGAAATTTGGTTTAGTGAATATTTTTTACAGTGATTTAAAGTTAGTATTACGGTTCTAAATGACAGGTCTAACAAATACGGATTTATATTCAATGTTATTCGAGGAAAAATCCGAATTTTTTCAATCAACATTTTAAATTTTTTAGAATCACGCTTTATATTATCTTTATAAAGAGAATTCTCTAGTGAAATTTGGTTTAGTGAATATTTTTTACAGTGATTTAAAGTTAGTATTACGGTTCTAAATGACAGGTCTAACAAATACGGATTTATATTCAATGTTATAACCTATCAGCTATCTTATTAAATTTATTGTTTTTTAGGCGAAAAATTATATACAAGCTTGCTCGTATATAGGTCAACGTGAATTTACATTTTTGTTAAAATCAGTTGTGCCAATTTTTAATTGTAAATGCTTTACGTTTCAAATAACGTCGAAATTGATCAATGAATACGTCTTGAGTGAACATTAGAGAATAGTGGCGTATTTGAGGGGAGGGCGATGGGTGGATTTTTTTTTTTATTGAAATATAATATTACACATTTATAATTATAAACGTTCATCTACCGTGGACCATTTTTAAAAGGGAAGAAAAAGACGATTTTACTTTAACTATTTATACTTTTATACTTGTAACTAATACGAGTGAATAATACTTAATTAAAAATTTTATTTTGAGTGATATTAAGAAACTCGTTAAAATTTGTTCAATTTGTCACTGAAGACAATGATTTTTCCAGTAACAAGATTTAAATAAATTAATATTATACATTATTTTTTTATGCAATATCTATTTCGTTTATAAATTATAAATTTATAATAATAGGTATGCAGGTAATATTCTTTTACTTTTGTTACAATCACGAATTTTTACGCAAAAACGAGTTATATGTTATGAATTTTATGAATATGATAATTGACATGGTTATATGATTTATTTAATAAGTTTGAGGAGACTGAATGTAAGAAGCAATTAAAAGCACGATTATTGTCAAAGTTTGGAAGGCAAAGAAAACAAGCGTTTTGTTATAAGACTGAGATGAAAAACTATTTTAGGCTAAGATTTGAAAAATTTAACAGTTTGTTTTAAGATCTAAAAACATTTATGCCCGAATGATAATTTGATGTGTAAGGATCATTAACTCCCTCCTTGGTGTGGAGTTCCAGATACGCTATTGGTAGAGAATCAATACACTAGGGCAGTGATTCTCAACCAGACTGACATGTCACCTAAGAATGACATAAACCCAGGGTAAGGGTGTGATCCTCAATTCTGGAGGAAAATAATAAATGAGAGAATTTTTCGAAATAAAATCTTTTTATAACTCAGCGCTGGATCCATGCTTTTGACAGTTATATTATATTTTTTAAATAAAATTTATTTTTTGCTCATGCATCACTCTTTCTCCCACCGTTTAAAAATCTTGCGTACGTAATTGATCACAAATTACTGATTACAGTGTGGGGTTCGAATATGTACGAATTTGCATTTTCTTTCCATACGATCGTTAAGTATACTAAATAAGTACAAAATCTGTTTCACATCATTTCGAGTTTTAGTAATCTACATTATTATTGCATATTTTGTAAATTTTTGATTTTTAGGGTATTTTTACGATATTAAGGTTATATTTGTGGTTTTTGGGTTATATTTTAGGAATTAATTAAAAACATATGATTTTTGATAAAATCATAAAAACGTTTTCAACAAATTATGAAAAAACATATATCTTAATTTTAATCCTACTAACTCTATTTACCTTATTTACCTAAATTTATCGGTGATATGAGGAAAATCTAACTAGATATATTTGAGCAGTGAGTCGTGATTACGACGGCTGCTGTCGACTACCAGATTACTATGGGAAAAACGGTATCACCGTTAAGTAAAACCTTACATTTTTTTAAATATATTTGAATGTGTACTTCGAAAATTCAAAAGAAATGTTACTTTTTTGACATTTTATTCAAACATTAATATTTTAAATAAAACTATTTCAGAAGGAGTAAAAAACATATTAAAGCCATATATTTTATGATTTTTTATAGCAGTTAGTCCGAGCCCTACCTTTAAATAGTAGGGTAATGTAGTAAAGAAATATCACGGCCAAGGGTAATACAAGTCAAAATAGGTTGAGAATCACTGCATTAGGGTGATTATATTTCTAAAAATGTAAAATATGACACAAAAAAGGCAAAAATTTAACGTTATCGACTTAAAAATATCATAAGAAATTCTTTCTTTTTTAAAACGCACAATTTTAAATAAGCTTATGATCATACTTAATTTTCATATTTAATCGTATATTAAATATTATATTTTATATCAAATATTTTAGGCCACGTTATTAACGGCATAAGCATAGACTGTATAGTTTTAAATATGCGCTCAAAGGGATGGTAATTCTGTATAACTGAAGATTTTTTTGGATCATTATATATTATATATTTCAAAGGTTTCAATGAGGGATTTTTATAAGTTAGTGTTGCCAATAAATATTATTTTTCTTCTGTGAAAAAGAGCCACACGTATTATCTATGATGAAATCACGTATTTTCATCATATATGTTTCTTACATTTCATATCTAAATTTTATTATCATAATAAGTTGCATTTTTATCAAAATTTATTTGTCCAGTTTAATTTTATTAATATCTATCGATTTTTATCAGAGATGTTCTGGAGAAGTTCAAAATCTGAAAAACATTGCTTAAAAAAATTTATACCTGCTAAGGGTGTGCCTAATTCTTTTTTGTTTGGGGGGGGGGGTGGGGACAATATTTTTACTAGCAGGTTTTCAAATGTAGGTATTTATTTTACTAGGTAATCATTTTGGCATGTACAATATACATAGGTAAATATGTATATATGTATTTTCTAAATAAAGATAATTTCAATATTTTTTTTTTAAAAGATTCGGTTGGCTGTAACCCATAAGCCCCAAATGTAATTCAAACGTGACCCTAAAGTGCAAAAATAAACAACCCATATGCGCAAAAACAAATATATGGTTTTAACAATCCATAAGCGCTAATAAACTTTACTAAAATAAAAATCAAGTTTATGTTATTAAAATCATAGTTTAAATTTGTTGAGCTTTTACAGTTATTATTATAAAATGTATTATGTATAATTAATGTAATGTTTACCTAAAAATTATATGTATATATAAAATATTATTTAAAATAATTGTTATACTTGAATAATGGGGATGGTCGGATAATGAGGACAAATAGATCACTTCTAATATACTACTGAAAAATACTAAAAAGGTATTATATATTTTGTCGTTATTATCGATAATAGGTTCTAAATAATAATGTTATACAATAAGCTGAATAAGCTATACAATTCATTTATGTTCCCCGATCACGGTTAACCTTATCTGTTGTACTAAACTTGAATATGTAAATAATCTTAGTGAATTTTTGTTTTAATTGGCGAATGTTGCACGTAAATTGTAAAAAAAGGACGTGCTTCGCACCTTGGATATTCTTCAATTCTCGAGTGGGATATTCCTGTGGGTGTATTGAATTTTAAAGAAACAATAAATAATTTCTTTAATAAGTCGACTCTAAGCAGAGCTTCAGTTTATTCAAAACAATTTTACTTAAAAATTATAAAGTTTATTATTACAAAAAAAAAAAAAAGTAAAGAAAAGTAAATAAAATATAAAGAAAGTATAAACAATAAGGCCGGACATACTTCACAGCATGAGTATTCTTCACTTCTCGGGTCAGATACTCATGATAGGTGCGTAAAATACTCTTGGTGGGTGTGTAGAATTTTAAAGAAATGATAAACCAATTTTTCAATAATACGATTCTGAACGAATTAAGTTAACAATATAAAGAACAACAATAGTCGTCATATTCAACACACCACCAAGAGTATCAGACTTAAAGTGCAAATAATATCCGTGGTGCGAAGTATGTCCTGCTTTCTTTTCTGTACTTAACTTCACTTTGCTATACCTTATTACATACTTTACTTTGCTTTACTTCTTTTATCAAATAAATAGTCCGGTTTTGTTGTCTATACATTACTTATCTTTGCTTTACTCTACTTTTCTTGACTTTATTTATTTTATGCAATAAATAAAGTAAAAGGAAAAAAGTGTTAGAAAAAAATATTCAAAATTTTTTGGATTTCCCTTTATTTATTAGATAAAAAAAGTGAAGTAATGTATAGACAAGAAAGCTGGACATACTTCTCACCACAAATATTCTTCGCTGTTCGGGTAAGATAGCCTTGGGGGGTGTGTTGAAAATGATAACTATTATTATTCTTTATATTATTAACTCCTGCATACAGAATCATCTTATTGAAAAAATGATTTATCGTTTCTTTAAAATTCTACACACCCACCAAGAATATCTGACCGGAAGCAATATGAATATCCGTGGTGCGAAGTATGTCCGGCTTTTTCGTCTATATTTTACTTTACTTTATTTTTTTATTTTTGAATAAATAAAATAAATAATTTACTAATCAATATAAATCGATTCTCTAAAATATAATAACAAATAACAAATAAAAAAAAACATAATTGTGAACATACGTGTAGGCAGCTGTTTCCAAACTCAATATATTATATCATTGCACACATATTGCCTGCATAGTCAAGTGCAAAATCATCCGGCGCCAAGTCATCATTTCGCTGAAACGTCCGCTCTAAAATGTACAAGACCAGTTTTTTCCAACCTGGGGAATGTCTTTTTGGGAGGCATGTATACAATACCTGGGGGCGGGGGAGGAGCGCAATTAGTCATCCTGAAGTAAAAAATTTTTTTATAACTACCATTATCGGTTATCAATAAAGGATAAAGATTACCAATTAGTGTTTAGCTATTATATACACCTAACTTCGTCTTACTGTTTATACTTTACAATATTTTATTGCTATAATTATTGAAATTAATTGAATATTCCATTAAATTATTTAGTATTATTTATATTTTATAATTGTTATCATCATAAATAAAATAACAGTAATTCCTAATGTATAGTTAAATTTTAAATTACATAAAAAAGGTGATACATTTTTCCATTTATTGGAGGAAGTGGGAGGTTTTTGAAAATTTACAGGGGGGGGGGCGTAAAATGGAAAAGGTAGAGAAACTATTGTACAAGACCAATCTACTAAATTTATTGATCCATCTACTATAACTACTTTTTCATATTTTACTTTTCGTCTTTTGAGAAGTTATTTGTTTCTTTAGAAATTTAGAAAGTGTACCAAGTGATATTCTGATCTACTTTTAATTTAACAAACTGAACAAAGGACCGATAGAAATATTATTCAATTTACAGCAATTGAACAAAGGATAACGGATCAAATGTCTGTTAATTTAAAAAGTGGCAGATTTTTTTTCATAATTTTTCATAACGTATTCAACTTATTATCCTTAGGATGAAAAAGGTATACAAGATTATTTTTACTGAGATTAACTTTTAATTAATTATATTTACATTTTTATAAAAAAATTTATTATTCTAAGAGCCTTTTTTTTTTTTTAAATTCTTAAACGCAGTAAAATTAATCATTTTTAAGAATAATGGAATAAAAATCATCAGACATGGATTATTCTGTTGTTAAATTGTTAAATATACAAAATACTCAAGTAATTATTGTTCTGTATAACTAATTAATACTCCACTCATAGTTCTTGTTGTACTTAAGAAATGGTTTTTTAGTTCATAAAATATTATAACATTAATTATAACATTTCCACCAAGAGAATCCCACCCGAGAAGTAAAGTATACCTGCTTAATTATATTATTATATTATTAAATATACTTACTTAATATCCGGTTTTATAATAATTGTAAAATTTCTAATTCAAATTTAAGAAGAAACATATAATGTTCATTGATAGTTTATGTAACAGTTTTATTTATTTAAATGTTCTTAACAATTATTCAAATTGTTTACCCTGAATTTCTACTTTACCTCAGATATTTTAAACCAAACTACCTAAATTGTACGCTTTTAAATCACTCTAATTATACTGAAGATTTTAACTATACTCACCTTTAGACATGACTTCAGTTGGGATTTTTTTATGAGACTGATTCAAAAATATTTTATATCTAAATGTATTTCTTAAAGAAAATCGTGAGCGTATAATATTAAAAATTTGTGAAATATTTCTAGCGATATTATGTTAATTTCTTTCAAATACCCGATTCCTAGACCTGTAAAATCGAGTTGTACCAAATAGTTTTAGTGTTAACATTTTAAACGATTATAAATGGCAGTAAAAAAAAAAAAAGAGTAAAAATAGATCATAAAATATCAAAAAGCAGTGCATTTATGAATGAAGTAGCGTTAGCAAGTCTATGAATGTTAAAATTTTCGAAAAACATGAAATTTTACAATATCTTAAGGTAATAATGATGAAATTTTGAAACTATAAAGGGTTCTTATTCGTTTAAAATTCAACTAATTTCAAAAACCATGTATCTGAATATGTATTACAAAAAAGTAACTAAAACGAGTATGAGAATCAACTATTATACGCCTAAACTTATGTGTATAGGCAAATCCATCATATAAAACTTGTCAATGGTTCGAATTTGGTCGGTATATCGTGAAATATTCAAGTAAATGTTTGTAATAATGTGATTTCATTGTCTTTTAAACATTATATACTTACATCATTATAATGTGAATATTAATTTGTATTACTCTTGTTATCATAATTGTATGATATATTAAAAATAAGTCAATTGTTCTAAAGTGTTTGAGTGTCCTCAGTATAATATTATTTTAAGAGGTATTCGATAATGATATAAAATTATATAAATCCAATTCGAGTTCCTAAATTAAGACGAATATGTTTACAATTATGAATATAATAAAATCATGGAGATCAATGTAGCAGCAGGGTTTCATATAGGGTGTCCAGTACGATTTGACAAATGCAATAACTTTTGTTCTATTAATAATTTTTAACTTTTTTTTTTTGGAAAATATTACTACTAGGGATTAAAAACGTTTTTAAAAAATCCCGACATACTTCGCACGACGAGTATTCTTCGCATCTCGGGTGTGAAGCTTTTGGTGGGTGTATTAAATTTTAAAGAAACGATAAATCATTACTTCAATAAGACGATTCTGAACGAAAGAAGTTAATAATTATAAAGAACAATAATAGTTATCATTTTCAACACACTCACCAAAAATATTTGACCCAAAGTGGCGAAGAATATCCGTGGTGCGAAGTATGTCCGGCTTTCTTGTCTATACTTTACTTTACTTTTTTTATCTAATATGTAAAGGAAAAAAATGTTAGAAAAATGTCCAAAATTTTTTTTTCACATTTTCAAAATATTCTTGCGTCAAATTCTTTCTTATATTATTTTCTATCTGGGTTTAAATTTTCATAAAGTTTGGATCAAAAAATAATGGTTTCCGAGTCTTTTTTGTCAAAATTTGGGTACCAAAAAAAAATTGAAGAATTGAGAAAATTAAAAAATGACCTCTTTAAAGTATCAACTAGAGCAAAATCGAGTTTCAAAAAGTTTCTGTTCGAGATTATAGGACAAGTAGATCCATGCAAAAAAGTGTTCACAGAAAAAAAAAAAATAAAAAAAAATAAACATCATTGTAAAAACACTAGCTTCTTCACTTAAGGCTATAATTATGATTTTAAAAAGAAAAACACGATATGTGTCATGCGTGAAAATTTGCATGGAAGATGAACTCGTTTGCCCCAGTATTATCGTTGTTTTGTACAGTACGTAATTATTTTGACACTCAAATGTGCACTAAGCTTAAAAGAGATTATAATTTTAACACACACTGTACAAAAATATAAGAAGTACAATTTATTTCCTACAATAAACGTCAAAAACTCTTAAATTATAATCTAGTATTTACGGTGAAAATAAGAATAAAATAATAATTGATTTAGTGAACTTTTTTTATAAAATATGCTTAAATATCCAAAATTCTTCAAATATGCCATCATCTCTAAAATATCTATTTATATGCAAAATACATTTATTACATGCATTTTATACTACATAAATCATCCACATTTTTTACTCCTGAAATCTTACTCCTTGCATATAATCATTACAAATATTATGAAAATGCTTACAAATCTGGACCCTACTCACAAGCAATTTAATCTAAAATTTATAGAGTTCCGATTATTTTCCTATAAACTAACAATTTTTTTTTTCTGACAAACACTTACAACATTTTAAATTTAAGTAATGTTCAAAATGTTCTTTTACCAACAAATTTTCTACGTTGAAAACTATTTATGTAATAACATTTTTTGGATGAAATAGTTTTACACATGCGTTCAAATTTATAAGTAAGACTCTAACTACTGTGAATACGAAAAAATTTTTGAACCATATTATTACACAACATTTATAAAACATTTTTTTAACTTTTAAGGCTTGATCGTTCTATATATTCACTCATAAATAAGTCTTCTTACAAAGTTTATACAGCTTTGTCAATTTATAATTAAAAGAACTGTAAATATCAAATACGACAATCATTTTCACAAATAACTAAATTGTCATAAATTATTATTTGCTAAGCATAATCAATGTAGAACTTACAATAGTGTCAATAGTCATATATGCTTTACTGAATCGATTAATTAATGAAATGATAAATCATTTATTTTTTCTAATTAAATACATATACCATATACATTTTTAATGCGAAGAATGCAAACTATCGATGGTGCATGTATGTCTGAGTTTCTTTATTGAGTAACCGATGAATTTACGTACAAAATATTTTATTCGAAAATCAATAACGAAGAAAATGAATGTTTTAAACGAATTAAAACTAAAATTATAAAGGTATAAGAATTTTGCTACTGAAATTATGTCAATATTTTTTTATTAATTTTATTTTGTATACGTATAAGTAGAATTATTAAATTAATTCATGTGACCGTGTGATCTTAGTGGGTGTGTTGAAAATAATATCTGTAATTGTTCTTTATATTATTAACTCCATTCGTTCAGAATGATATACTATTGAAGAAATTATTCATTGTTTCTTTAAAATTCTACACATTCACCTAGGGAAGCAAAGAATACCCCTGGTGCAAAATATATCCGGCTTACTTGACTATACTTTACTTATTTTTGCTTTACTTTACTTTACTATACTTTACTTTACTTTTTTAAATTGAATTAAAAAAAAGTAAAGTTAATTAAAGCAAAGTAAAGTAAAGTAAAGTAAAGCAAAGTATAGCATAGAGAACAAAGTCGGACATACTCGTACTTCGCACCACGGATATTCTTCGCTCTTCGAGTCAGATACCTTTGGAGGTTGTGTATAATTTTAAAGAAACGATAAATCATTTCGTCAATAAGACGATTCTGAACGAAGGAAGTTAACAGTATTAAGGAACAATGATAATTATCATTTTCAACACACTAATCAAGAGTGTCTAACCCTTACCTTACTTTTTTACTTTCGGGTGAGTAGATCCATATGAAAAAGTGTATACAAAAAAAAAAAAAAAAATAATAATAATAAATAAATAAATAAAGAAAAAAAAATAAATAAACATCATTGTAAAAACACCAGCTTTTTCACTTCGTTCAGATTCTTAAATATATTAATAATATTTAATATAGACGACAGATATACCGGTCCATGTAATATATATATTCAGGGTGATTTTTTAAGCGTGCCCACCCTCTTTTTCGGCTGGAAAAATGCAAAATTCAGATTTTTTCGAAGTGTTTAAGTTACTATAAAAGCTATGTTTTCCAAAACCTTTATTTCATGTCACCTTAAGGATGTTCTGTGTTGATAAAAACTTTTTTTTTCAAATGGCACTCCTTCTCTATTTTTACTATTTTTTCTATAGAATTTTATTTAGGTCATTTTTCTGTGAATTTTAATGTATTGAAATCGAAATTCGTACGAGTAGTTATTATTTTATAATATTGCGAATTAAATAGGTGTTGCTGGTAAAATTATAAATTCATAATAATTACGAAATACGTTGGTCCGTGTAAGAGAATATTATCCTTAATATCTTAATTTGAATAGTCCAAACACTATTGATTCTAATTTTGATTTTAATACATCGAAATTCACAGAAAACTAATATAAAAATATGTAAAATATTATGTATTAAGTATACGCAAGGAAAAAATTGACTTAAGGTTATTGGAAGTGTTTATTATCTGTTTCTGTTTTCACACACATAACATAGAAATTTAGATGTATCTTTTATCAATCCTATCGATCAACCCAGGGGCGTAGATACGATTTTTTTCCAGGAGGGGTTTTTAAAAATTCATAATTAATGATCGCTTTAAATGTATATATATCCATAGTCTAAAATATTTATTAAAAAATAAAACCATCCCAAAATTTTTCATATAGTTATCCAGTGGAGTATTTTGGGTGATTTCTCGCGGGGTTGTCCAACATTTAATGACTCTTATAAACGAAAATGTTAATTTATTAATGTAAAAAACATTTAACTTACTTTTTTTTTTCAAATTATTAAATTATGTATAAGTATGTATGTACAAGTAATTTGACATTTGAGACCTAGGTATATGGAAAGATAGACACGTTGAAGGTTATTATTTAATGTTGATTACTAATATATATTTTAAAAAAGCGGGACATACTTCGCACGATGGGTGTTCTTCGCACGACGGGTGGGATACTTTGACGGGTGTATTGAATTTTAAAGAAACGATAAATCATTTCTTCAATAAAACGATTCTGAACGAGGGAAGTTAATAATATAAAGAAGGAAGTTAATAATATAAATATAAAATAGTAGGTTAGATACTGTTATTTAATAGTGTAAACATATACATATACAATATACATGTATACATATACATATAATAGTGTATACATATACATGGCAGTCCGTGTAATATGTGACAACTGATAAGGCGTTGTGGCACTTAGAAATGTATTTGGGCGGCAGTCCAAAGGCCACACCGTAATTACCGACTTGAATCGTATTAAATTTAGTGTCGAAAAATACGTACGATAAGTGAATAACAAACACCTACCGTACTTTCGAGTTTTTATCAGTCTTACCCTTGTAAAATGTTTAATTCTTTGTCCGTAAGAAATTTTATTGCACCAAAATATTCGCAATGAAATTTTCTATCTAGACACAAAATTTCAAAACAATCGGTTTGGCCAATTTTCTTATATGTACATTAAAGTGCGTAATTTTAGGTAAAACTAACGAATTACGTCGAAGTTTTAACTTCAAACGGTTATAAAAAAAAAATTTGACAAACGATTTTCGATATTTTTTCAGGTCAAGTAGACATATATGTCAGTGAGATAATATTAAATTTTCAAGTCTTAATATCAAAAATCAAAAATTTTATTACATTAAAACTAACAAAAAATTAGAATTTCCGAAATTTTCAAAATGCTGCACTTAACTCAAAATCGATCAAATCTTTTTGAAATTTTTATAAAATTTTCTCGTTACTATTTTTAGTGGTTGGTGAAAATTTCAAGTCCTTAGCTACATTATTTTAGAAGTAATAATAAAAAGTAATTTTCAATTTTACGGAAATTATGGTAATCTTATATTTTGCCGTTTTTTGACAATTTTTTTTCAGTTTTTTCGCATTTTTAAAAAAAATATTGAGAAATTTGAAAAATGACCTCTTGAAAGTACCATCTGGGTTCGATTTTGGATCTATAAAGTTACTGATCGAATCTTTTGGACCAGTATTTCTATACGAAAAAGTGTTTACAGAGGAAGAAAAAAAAAATAAAAAAATAAATAAACATCATTGTAAAAACATAAGCTTCTTCACTTCGTTCAGAATCTAAAATCACTTTTTATATTATTGTAATGGTACAAAGATATGAAATATTTTAGTATAAATATTGTAAGATATTGTAATATTTCAAGAATATTATTTCTTATATTTTTATACTATTGAGATTTACATAAAATTAAATAAATGTAATTACCAATATATTAGGACTTCTTTTTTTTTTTTTTAGAGTCGGGGGGTGTCCAGACATGGAGGACACCCCCCTCCCCCCAAAAATACTCCACTGATCACGTCTATTACGTGATTACTAAAAAGAAAAATGATAAGTTTCGCCAAAAGGTGATCTCAACCAACGAATATCGAAAATAGGATTGGCAAGTTTTTCTGACAAAACGAGTCGTTAAGCCAGAACTAACGGGATGGTAATTTTTTCAATTCAACAATGACCTAAAATGGACATGATCGAACTTAACTTTTCGGTGTTTTTTTCTTCTACATTTATTTTTTATACATTTATACTTAGTTGCTATTTCTCATAATACTATCTTTTTTTTTGTTGTATTTGCTCGTTTCGCTGAATTGACACTAATACTAAATTAATATAAAAAAACTCTATACGATTTAACTTACTGATTAAACTTATTATTCTTTCTGTAATCTAGTCTATTGTCTTTTTTATTTACAATTGCTATACATTATATGTATATATGCTTTTGTATAATGCGATAGTTCATATCGAAAGAATGAGAATTTTTACGCTTCTATAGACATAATATATGCCCTTTAATGATTGGTTTTCACTGAAGAGAATGCATATAGGAGACAGAAGCGGAAATACATTTATATGAATAAAGGTGGAACTTTCGGCTGACCTCGTAGTAAAAATCTGAATCAATTGTATTATTTGCTGCTTAAATGCATAAGGATCTGATATCGTTGTACCTGAATTAATAGTCTCCGTTCATTTAACAAACAATATAGCAAAATTAAGCTATGTAAGAATATTAATTGTGCCATTCAGTTGATTTAGAGTTTAAAAATCTATTAAAATATTTAAAGAGAAGAATACTTTCAATCGATCGTCATATCCTCTTGGTAAACTATTGGTTAACAGAGAAATATTGGATATTAAAAAAAAAACTCAAATCCAAAACTTTGAAATTTTTTTGTCAGACGTTATTTTACAAAAGCGATTTGAGCGAAAAATTATTTATTCTAATTTCGATAATAAGCGTTTAAGCTCTAAAATCTACTCGAACGCCACAATATTAAATATTTTTATGTTCTTTTTATAGCGTAATTTTGGGAATATTGTTCATTAAACGGACGGAGACAACAAATGTGGGTATGAGTATATCACAATATTAAAGTATGATTTTGATTAATATGTATTAATTGGCGTTATAATTATTTTGGTTGGAATGATTGATTATTGATTTCGTTGACTATATATAATGAAAGATAAGACAATACAATATTTACCCTGAAACTGAAATTGAAAGCTTTCTTATTGACTGGTTTTGGTGGCATGTCGGAATCGCCAAGTACTATGTTCACCAAACAATATTCCATTAAAGCCATAAAGACGAATCTAAAAAATATATATATATATGTATATAAAAAATAAAATAATTTTTTACGTTACAAGTTACAACAGATATTAATTTGAAACGATTATCAAATTTGTTCTTTTTAGTTTAGAACGCGTGACGATAACGTGAAATGGACCAATTTTTACAATTTATTTAAAAAAATCAATGATATTTTTTTGTCGATAATTCTGCAAAATAAACAAGTATGCTTAAGAGTTATGTAGGTATGTTAATGTACTAGGTATCTATACAAATACAAGCATATAACATAATATTATTTACATTCCAGACATAAAATCCAGTAAATGGAATTGGTGAAAAATAGTCAGTTAACTAGCAATTTTTTGAACTGCTTCACTTTAGTGTTTTTTAAATTGTTCTTAATAATAAAAATAATATTTATTATACCAAATTATTTTTAATTTATTGCAAATAAGTCTGCAAAGGGACTATTTTGTATTTCAATTTTGTGATATTTAAACGTTTACTACAATTTACATTCAAACTGCAATAACATATTTTATTGAAATTATAATAGACTTATAAACTAATGTATTTCAGGTTTATATATAGGAGTACCTATATAGTTTTTGAAATTATTTATTATTTGTAAAATAATACTAAAACAAATTAAATTTGACTTTATAAAATTATTTTTTTGTTAGAGATCAGAATTTTCTTAAAATGTTCAAAAATCGTTTTTACAATAAATTATTTTTTTTTAACAGATTTATTATATATATATATATATATGTATGATTAGAAATACTAACACTGTACAAGCAGACATAAATGTATCGACGGCTTTTAGATATGACACTGGAGGCAACGCAGCTTGAGATTTCGCGTGTTGTGTCGATAACGTCAAAAGTGACGTAACACCTAGCGTCACGCGGGCTGGAGCTGCTTCAGGTTTAATCCAGAATGAAACCCACTAAAATGAATAAATAAAAGTGAATGATTATAAAATAATTTGAAACAAATTTTACTGGGAACTATAACTAACGGAACTAAAAAGCTCAAAAAACTTTGGTCAACTTATTCTTTTATACTTAAGCATTTAAAGTTAAAGCTTAAACGAAACTGGTTATTTTCACTTAAAATAACAATGTTAATCAATAAGCATACGTTTTAAATTCTAAATCATTTTTTTGTCGAAAGATCCGTTACGCGTTTTCTATCTATAGTAAAATATTTGTAAAGATCGGACGAATGAATAATGTAAATTATGTAAATACATTTCAAATTGTAGCTTAAATAACAATTTTCTTTAATTATAGGTCTGAAAATATTAAGCAAACTTATTAGTCGGTAAATATGTCCAATAATTTTCCAATTATTAATTATCAATTAATAATTGATAATTAACCAATTATTCATCGATATACAGCAAAACATTGTTTTTCACGAATAATTAAATGTACATAAGTTAAAGTAACGATGCATCAGACTGGACAATTTCAAGAATCATTTTTTTCGCTTAAAATCATTTCCAAAATGCAATGGTTTATCATTGTTTTAAAATTTATTAAAATACTACACAACCAGGAGCATCATTTCAGAATTTTCTAGAGTGGGGCAAAGATGTTCATCAACCCATAGGCACCTAGAGAGAGGGTGAAGACGGAAAATTTCTCCTGGACTTCTCAAAAGGGATTTTAACTATTGTACAGATAAATATTTCATTGATATTCTGACTGTATAAATTTATAAACTTGAAATGGTTAAAATAATAAAAAAAAGACACATTTGTAATGCAGATCTTCATAGTAATAAATAGAGATGTGCATTAAATGCAATAAAAATATTTAAAAAATGAATTTTAAACCTCGAAAAATGCACTTATAATTGTTATTAAATTCACTGAAAATCATAATTTTAAAAATCCAAGATAATTGTTGTCTTGTAAGTAAGAAAATAATGTATTTTAATTTTTAATGTTTATTTTCATATCAAATTAACATAAATAAAAATTATTCACTTTATTTAAGTAATGTGTAAAAGTAAATATAAATATTTTGATTGAATTTGAATTGATTTGACTCTGGTTCTGTACTTCTATTCTATCCATTGTGACAAATCAAATATGTACTCTTGTACAGCTTGTAATATATTTTATGTATAATAGTATATTTTAAAACTAGGATATTACATTTCAAATTAATCCGAGTCTTTCATTCATTTTTCGAGGGGTTTTTAATGAAATTTTTGATGTTGTTTAGCTCAGTGTTTCTTAATATTTTTGATACAAAGAACCCTTTTTTATGCCTATTATTTAATCATGGAACCCCTTACTTTTTTTTCAACAATATGATTTCAATACAACATCATTTGCAAGATAAATGAAAATTGTTTCAAATTATATTTGTTAATAATTGAATAATTAAAAAAGCGGACATACTTCGCACGATGGGTGTACTTCGCACGATGGGTTTACTTCGCACGACAGGTGGTATTCTCTTGACGGGCGTATTATATTTTAAAGAAACGATAAATCATTTCTTCAGTAAAACGATTCTGAACGAAGGAAGTTAATAATATAAGAAAAAAAAAAATGTTCG